>JASAOO010003384.1:0-50842 GCA_030849075.1 Zelonia costaricensis | reverse complement strand
GTCGTCATGGCCAGTTGGCGTCGGTGGCGCTCCTGCTGGTCGGAGGCGCGGTAGCCGATGAGGACCGCACCTACCGTCTCGCACCACCTCCCCCACTGCGCCTTGTGGAGCGACCGCATCGTCCCCACCAACGCGTCCATCCACACCTCGTCCTCCTCGGTTGGGTTCGAGGTGCGGAAGTCGCGCGCCGGCGCCATCGTCATGTGGTTGCACGACGATGGCTCCTCCTCGTTATGGGTGGTGGCGTCCGCGGCCTGGTGCCGGCCGCCGCCTTCCTCCCCATAGCGGCATGGCGTGCGCGTTGTCCGTGGCGAGGCTGTGGGTCGTCTGCCGCACTTTGGGCCGTGGGCGCTCCTGGCCCTGTGCGTGCTGATCACAAACTCGCCACACTCGCCGCACCGGTCGGTGCCGCAGCGCGCGAGCCGCACCACGTCGACCATCTCTCCTCGGTGTTTGGTGTTGAGGTGGCTGATCAGCGCCTGTCGTCGGCGGGGGCCAGGGCCGGTGCCTGCGTCCCCGCACAGTGGGCAGGCCAGACTTTCGGCGGCGTGGGTGGGTATGCCCCTGCCGTGCGCGAAGGTGATTTGCTGGGCGGCTTGTTCTGCTGTGTTGTCGCGTTGTTCGTCGTCGTCGTCCTCGTCTTCGTCATCGCCCTCGTCTGCGTCTTCTTCGGCGATCATCGTTGGCGTTGGTGGTTGGTGCTGTGCCGGCTGTGGTGTCAGGAAGGGATCCAGCGGGGGCGCGCGCGTGGTCGTGGATTCGGATGCCGTCGTCGTGGCGAGCGTGAGTCGCAGCCGCGCATCTCCACTGCTGAACTCCTCGTCGAGCACCCGTGGCGTCCCCCTGACGAACTCCTCGTCATCCGTTGTGGTGTCGGATATGTCGATTGGTGATCGTCGTGCCGTCCCGTTGGCCGCCCCTTCGTTGTCCGCGTCCTCCTCCTCCGTGCCCCCGATCACGATGGGGCGGGCAGCGGTGCCATCGTCTTCTGCGTCGGGGTTCTGCAGCTGGTCAAGTGGGGTGGTTTGTGATGGGTGTTGGAGCGGGTTCTGTGGTTGCGCGTGGGTGTCGCCGGGCGTTGTGTTGTGGCTGTCGTGTGGAGTTGACTGCGGTGGTGGTGGTGGTGCGTTCCGCGGGCTGGTGAAGAGAAAGGTAGTTCGGTGTCCGTGCGGGGGGCCTGTGACGACATGTTGATTGGCTATGTTGTGGGCGGGGGTCTGTGCTGTCACCGCGCCTCGTGTCTCTGTGCTGGTGTGTGCATGTGTTGTTGGTTCGATGGTGTGCTGTGGGGCTGGTGTGGTGTGGTGTTGGTTGTTGTGGCTGGTGTGGTGCGGGTGTGGTGTGGTGGTGTCGCCTGCGGTGGCGTTTCGCCGCAGGGCTGCGAGTGGGTCGCGTGGTCGGTTGGCCTCCGGGAGGCTTTCGGCGTTTATGGTGGATCCGTCTGCCACGAACAGCGCGATCTGGCCGT
Organism: Zelonia costaricensis; assembly: GCA_030849075.1. NCBI lineage: Eukaryota > Euglenozoa > Kinetoplastea > Trypanosomatida > Trypanosomatidae > Zelonia > Zelonia costaricensis. The sequence goes on along the minus strand of JASAOO010003384.1, from coordinate 49,374 downwards.
GGGCGTCGTTGGCGGAGGCGGCTTCGCTTGGGGCGCCGCGGCCGGTCCACTGGAGGTGGTGTGACGCACCGCCCCGCGGCATCCACCGGAAGAATGTTGTTGCCGGTGCTGGTTCGTTCGCGCCCGTCGGGAGGTCGATGAGTGCCCGCAGCGTTGCGTAGGGGCACACGCTCTCGCCGTCCATGCGCGCGCGGCGCGGGAGGTACAGGAGCGATGGCAGGGTTGGCGCCGCGGCGGCTCGACGCTGCAGCTCCCCCTGCTGGTTGCGGAGGATGACGGCAATGACGCGCGCCTTCACGAGGGTGCTGCACGTTAGCAGCCGGCTCCCGCACTGTGCGCACTCGCTCTCGTTGTCCAGTCGCGCCGTTGAGAATGTGTTCTGGACTGTGTTTGCGATGTTGTAGACTACGCAGTTGACGTGGTGGGTGGCGATGTGTGTTTCGTCTTCGCGCTCGTTCGTGCCCCCGCACCCGCTGCACACGCGTGCGATCGCGTGCCGGCTCTCCAGCATCTGCTCGCCGGCGTCGGTTTGTGTGAGCCATCGCTCGGCTGCCTCGGCCTGGCTCTCGCCGTCTTGAGCGGCAAACGGCTCCTGCGTCATTCTTCGAATCGGTGCGAGGGCCGTGTCCTCTTCCTCCGCCCGCCTCAGCCGCTGTTGCTGCTCGTGGTGAATTCGCCGGATGACTTGCGATGCCAGGTCCCCCGCTGCGCTCGGTGGTGGTGGCGTTGTGGCTGTTCCGCGTTTGGGTGGCGGGACCGATGTCGTAGCGGCCTTCACGGTGACGGAGGCGCGCCGTTGTACTGGCGGCGTGCTGCGGACGCGCCGGGTGTCGTGCTGTTCTCTGCCGGTCTGAGGTTCTCTGGGGTCCTCCCTGCAGGCGCTGTGGATCACCACCTGCCCCTGCATGGTCGACATGTTCAGCGTCCGTGGTCGCGGCGCGGTGGTGACCCACTCCTCCCACTCGGTCAGCGGGTTGTCGGCGTTGCCTCGCGTTGTGTTGTGGTACATCCTCACGTATCTGGCGTCGCCAAGGTCGAGGAGCGTCATCAGTCTGCCGGCGGGTTTGCTTACCAGATCCTCCGCGGGCATCTCTGCCGGTAGCCGGATCCGCGTTGGTAGCGTCGCGCCGCTCGTGGTTGCCGGCGTGCCGTCGTCATTCACGGTGATGAACGCCATCGAGTCGTGTGGGTGAAGCTCAGCGTACTTTGTCCGGGTGGCGCCGCACTGCGGGCACGGGCTTGTTGGGTCCGGGGCCTGGCTGGTGAGGGCGCGCGTGTACGCTCCCGGGTCCGCGCGGTCGGCGACGGGGAGCGGCACCACCCCGAGGGCGATCGTCACGATTGGCGGCTCTGTGCGGCCGCACGCCGCGCACGAGAGCTGCGTTCAAACTCGGGCATCCAGGGGGTGGCTGGCAAGCGATGTCGCCCGAAGCCAGTCGGAGATGGCGGCGAAGGTGTGCTCTGGCACCGCCTGCCGGGCCCCGTTTCCGCCCAGCATCTTGTCGCGCACGTAGTTCCGCAGCGGGGTGCGGACGATGCTTGGCTTGCGCCGTTTGCTGGTGGGTGGCGTCCTGGTGTCGTGTCTGTTCGCGGTGTCGTCAAGCAGCGCCATGATGGGGTTGAACGGGGCCCTGGGCGGCAGCGCCGGCGCACCGCCGCCCCCCGTCGTTGTCGTCTGCCGCCCTTCTCGTGTTCGTGCCTCCTCGTCGTCGTTCTCCTCCACGCCATCGTCTTCGTTGTCGACGGCGCTGTAGGAGAGGCGTCGGGTGGTGTGTGCGCCCGTCGGGGTCCTCGCCTCCTCGGCGTCGCGCTGTCTTGGATTGACGAGGGACTCCGGGATGGATGATAGTGTCGACTCGTTGTCGTCCTCGGCCTCGTGGTGGGCGCGTTCGTGGTGGGTGGCTGCGGCTTGCTGCGGCGTAGGCGTGTCCGTGGGCGTGGTGATGTGCCCGTCCTCGTCGCTGTCCCCGAGGTCCTGCCCTTCCTCGTCGCCCTCGCGCGTGCCGAAGACGCGATCGCCGTTCTCGTCTCGCTCGATGGAGGACTGCGTGTCGGAGTCCGAGGTTGGCGATTTGTTGGAGCGCGGCGTCGTGCATGCGCTGAGGAATTCGTCGTCCGAGTAGCACCCCGGCGGTGTCAGCGTCGCCCTCTTCGAGTAGACGAGGACGACGACGGCGCCGGGTGTCGGCGCTGGCGCATCGCATGTGTACGTTGCCCCGTCGTACATGTGCCACCGTGCGATGTCGTGCCTCAGAACCCCGATGTCGAGTTCCTGCTCGCCGACGTGTGCGATCACGTGCTTGCGGGTGGCGGCGCTGATGACGCCGTTGAGGTCGTAGTGGTCCTGTTTGGCGCCGTGGTGTCCCGTCAACTCCAATGTCTCGGCCAACTCGCGGATACCCAGCCCACTGTGGAGGTCCCGCGGGGGCTTCACGTTCACCACCATCGTGTCTGGGTGCTCCTCGAGTGCGGCGTTGACCTCCCCGTTGATGTGTGCCGTGGTGCCCTGGTGCGGTGACGCGTGGTCCACCACCACGTCCACGATGGCGAAGCGGCGCTTGTGTTCCGCCCCGGTGTCCGCGGCTGCCGTTCCTGTTCCGTCGATGTCCTCGTAACCGCGTGCTTCCAGCATTTTGGCCATCGCCGCGCGTGGCGCCATGGGGAGTCGCAGGCCAAGCGACTGCACTAATTCTGCCGCCGCCTCCTGCGTGCGTGTCACGAATGCACGGTGCATCGCGTCGTTGTGTGTCGTGGTTTGTGTTTTGCTTTCGGTGATGGCGACTGCCGCTGCCACGGAGCACGCCCGCCCTGCGTCGCACATTCCGCCGTGGTAGTTGGAGCGCGGCAGTTGGGTGGGCTCGTTTTCCGCCCCGTGGGTGCGGAGCGCGTGTGCCCGCACCGTCTCTCTCTCCAAGTGCGCGTACGTGCACGCCGCCCCGTTGACGTGTTTTCCCGCGCAGTACCAGTAGGCGCGGTGGCCTTGGTGCGTCTTTGCGTGCGAGTCCGCGAGAACCGCCAGGTGGTGGCGGAAGTCCTCCTGCAGTATCGCCGCGTGTGCGTTGAGCGCTTGGTGTGCCCACTCGCGCGTCCTCAGTTCGGCGTCCGTCTGCCTCATGGTTCGCTCCAGGTTGTCGAGGAAAATGTTGTTGCCGTTGCTGTGGAAGCTCGCTGTCTGCGTCGTCACGTGTGCGTCCCTGTCGGTCGCCGGGAGCAGAATCGCCGGAACCGTGCCCGTGATGCGCCGTGCGCTTTTCTGTTTTGGTGCTCCTGTCGCTGTCGGTGGTGGTGCTGTCCGTGCCGACGTCTGTGATTTTGTGGCCCCGGGTTGCGGCGGGATCGGTGGTGGTGGCATTGGTGTCGGCGCCGTGGTCGGCGCGTCGGCGCGCCCGCTGTTGGCGCCGCGGAGCCTCTCCGCGAACGTGGCGCCCATCGCCGGTGTTGGGGGCGCCCTCGGTTGTGCCGTCGTCTGTTGCTGTGGTGGTGGTGGGGGGGTCGCTCGGTGTGGGGGCGGTGCCTTCGCGGTTGGCAGCGTCGCCGGGCGTGGCTGCGGGGTGGCCGTCTGTCCTGGCCGCGGCGCCTCCCACCTCCGAACGGCTGGCGCGTACCCCCTCGGTGACGGCGGCTGTGGTGGCCGACGCGGCGCCTCCGTTGTTGTCTTGTGCTGTTGCGGGGGCGTGGTGTGCCGCTGGCCCGTGGTTGGTTTCTGCTGTTGGTATTGCTGCTGCTGCCTCTGGGGCGGGGATTGCCTGTGTGGCGGGGATCGGTACGGCACCGGACGGAAGCCCGCCGGCATGGCCATCGTCTTCTGTGGTTGCGGTGCCGGTGTCGCGCGTGCCGCGTGGTTGGCGGTGGTGGCGCCTTGTCCCCGCGGAGCCCCGTCACTCCCCGTCCCTTCCATCTTTACATTTCCCAGAAACGCTGCGGCCAGCGTCTCCGGGACCCGGACAACATGCCCGTCCCACTCCAGCGTCACCATGGTCGTGGTAGGCGATGGTGTGTTGGCGCACAAAAAGAAAGAAGAGCTTCACTTTTGTTTGTTTGTGTGCGGGGCTTTGAAAAAAGAAGAAGAGAGGTGGGGACACAGGAAGGGGGGACGGAAGAAAACGTTCCACCAGCGCCCTGGCGGGGTCCGGGGGGTGTTTGAAAGAAGGAAGATGAATGCCGCCGGGGGTCGTAAAAACGATCAACTGGGGGTGGCAAAGGGGATAAACCGGGGTTCGCAAAAGAGGATCAACGCGGGGTGTGCCAAAAGGTCACTGGGGGTGGGGGGCGGGGTCACTGGGGGTCAAAAGCATGGGCCCGGGGGCCGATCCAAAAAAAACGAAAACCGTGAAACCCAAGTTTTTGGCGTCAAAAGAGGCCCGACGACCAATGCACCCTAAGGTGGTTTCTCGCTTTTTGTACTTGAAAAAAAAGAACAAAAAATGAAAGAGAAGAGTGCCCCGTGCCCCGTCCACGCGCTTGTTTTGCGTGGGTGGGGGCAATCGAGGATGCCCTTTCGCTTTTGCCCGCCCGCCACGCCGGGGGACCCCGTCCTACAGACGCAATGCGCGAGGCGAGATGACGACCCAACGGTGTTTTTACGAAAACGCTGCGTTTTCGGACGTCGGCGGTGGTGATTTCGTCGCGTCCGCGCTCGCAGCTTTGGCAACACCGCTCGATTGAAAGCCCAGATTTTCCGCGGGTTTCCCCTGGCACACAATCACGGCCGCGTCCACGATGTCACCCTCCCAGAAGGAGAGTTCCATCAGAGGGTTCGCGGAGTTGTGACGGACACAGGATGGGAGACCACAGCAACGCCCCACTGCTGTCACTCGCGAGAGGGAGTTCCAGCGCCGAGAGTGTAGTACAGTAGCTGGGCTCGCAGAGGTAATCGAGGGAGAGGTGCGCGAGGAGGAGAAGAAGGAGGCAGTGCCAAGGCAGTGGGGCCAGGTTGTGGTCGAGGGACATGGGGCTTGACCTGTCGGAACTAAGAGGTGGTGGAAGAAGGTGAAGAAGGCTGGTGGTGGTGTTGATTCGGGGTGGCCGCGTTGGCTGGCTGGTTTCACTGTTTCTTGCGCGTGCCTTGTTCTCTGTGGGTCGTCGGTGTTGGCCGTGTCTTTCGTCGTCTCCTGTTTCCTTCTGGGGTAGTTGGGTGTGCTGTGGGTGGCTCTTCCTAGTTCGACGGTGGGTGGTTGGTGTGGTGGTCTGGTGTGGNCCCCCGCCCGCCCCCGGAGGTGCGGGGTTCGAACTCGTCTGGTGCCACTTTTTCTGTTTTGCCCCCGCGGGGGTGGTGGGCTGGGGAACAGGCAACGCCCCCCCCCCCCTGCCGCCTGGGCGTCGCCCAGCGGCCCACATCCCCGCGCCCCCAACCGCCGCCACCTGCCGCCCCGATTATGGCGAGACCGCCCCGAACCCCACAGCCAGCACCCCCGTGCGTTCCAGGCCGAGCGGGGCCTGTTTTGCCGCAGCAGTGGAAGAGATGGCCCTCGCACATCGCACCGCACGACATCGCGCTCCACTGCAACCCCGAAGTTCCTTGAGTGGGTGTCCGCCGGGTCTAGAATTCCGTTGATGTAGAAGAAAAGGACCGCTGTGCCTTGTGAAAAAGGCCATTTGTGATCCTAAACAAACAATTCAACGCAAACCCCCTCCCCCGATACCCCCAAATCCGTTCAGGTGCCTTTGCGCAAAAGGAATCGCGCTGTGGTCGGTTACGATTGCTATTAAAGAACCCCGTGGTGTGCCCTGCCGTCGCAACGCAGACAGCAAGCAGCAAATCGCCCGTGGCTCGTTATCCGCGGAATGACGCGCTGTGAAATGGAGCGGAGCTCCTTCAGAAGGCGATAAAGTCGCATTTGTTGGCCCTGGGTCATCCCAGCATCTCTGCTGCATCACCCCAGTGTGACCATTTCGCCATGGCAAGACTGCGCCCCAACCGAGCCGCGACGCGTCGGTGTACACAATGAGGTCGTACGCACTGTCCTTCATCGGTACACCCACTCAGGGTGCAATCTGCCACCACTGGTTTTGCAGGAGTTGAGGGCCTAGGGAAGCGAGCGCTTCTTTCGCGGATGTCGAGATGTAGGGCATAGGCTCGTCCCAGTGGCGCCCGCGCTCAACCTGCGAGAATACTCCGCGGTAGACCGCCATGAGGTGGTGAGCCTCTGCCGGATTCATGCGCGTCGTATGCAACATATACAATATTAAGGCTATTAAACTTACAAAACTCGCGGTTCGTGTAACTCTGCTTCTGCGGAGCCAGAGACAGCTTTGCGACCGACTTCACCGAGTTCCGCACCACCCGCTCTCTGCCTTGCCACCCGTACTCTTCTCCTAGAAAGGCCGTCGGTCCACGCGCCATTTCCAAAAGCTCGTCGTCTGTGGCGGCAAGGAGCACTTCGCATGAGGGAGATGTCATCAGATTTTCTTCTCCGATACGGCGTAGTACGCGTCGGACAGTGGCGCAAAAGTATTCCCCCTGACTTACGGTTGCCGCGAGCAAAATGTTGTCGATCATGGTGTGAATGATGGTCGACGTCTTTACATCTACTGTTTTACAGGTAATTGCTTGCCCGACTGCGACGCTCCAGCGAGCGCCGGCGGGCAGCGTGCAGCACCTGTAAAAAGCGCCACGGGCGCGAAAAACAAAGGCATATTCTCCGGGGGGAGCGGGATCGCGTCGTAGAAGGCATCGAAGTCAATCTGCAGCATGTATCGCGCAGCCTTGAGATCTTGCCTACTCCCCAGTCGCGAGGGGTGGAGAATCCGCGGGACATCCTTTTTGCCTATGGGTCCGCTCAGGGCTGGCTGAGTGATGAGGCGCCTGCGTCCCTTGTGCTCTGGTACCCAAAACACAATCACCGAGCGCACATCCGCAGGCAGGGGGTGGTGCCTTTACTCGGGGCATCTCTCGAGCTTCCCGTTCCGGACCGCACGCTTGAGGTCTCCTTGTTCCAGTTTGGTTTCTTTGATGGTTCGTGAGGTATGGAAAAACTGGAAACACCGAGGTTTCAAAAAACGAAGCGCGCAGCAAATTTGACTGGGTGTCCGCGTGTTCGGCTGGCATTGCCCGTATCGCCTCCAGGTTTGCCCTCGTGACATCTTTAAGATGCAGTGGCCACGTAGAGGGGTGGTCACGATCCGGGCCAGGGTCTAGGCCCTGCAAAACCATGATGGCGCGGTGCAACGCGCTGACCGACAACCCCAGCTCGTAGAACTTCGGTTGTACGTGACCTAGTTCGTTTGGCCTCGGAGGAGCAGCGAGGCGCCCTCCTGTGCGCGAGCGGCCTCCAGCGTAAGTTGCTGGGAAAAGTTGAGGTATCGCCGGAGCGTTTGAAACGTTGTGTGCCCCGTCAGTCGCATGATGTCCCCTTCCGGGACTCCCATCTGCGCCAATTGGTGCACCGCTCCCTTCCGGACTGATGCCAGCTCTAATTCCCGACACACCTGCTTGAGGCCCCACCGCACCTTCTTCTTGGTGGCTGCTGGATCCCGGAAGAGACTCTGACTCTGTGTGCGTTGTGACGCCCTGTGAGCCAGCGCCGATCCGTCTGTCCTGCTGAGGCGATGCGCTACGGGGTATGGGCCCCGAAAGCGCGTCGCCTTCCCTTGCCTGTGTGTGAGGCCGACGGGGTAGGACGTCTGCGTTGGTGTTTGCAGTTGTGACGTCCTGTACCCTCAGCCCCCCGATGTCTTCCGGCCTCCCCGCGAACGACCACATCATCATGAGGAAGAGACGCGCTTCCGGGTCGTCGTGGAGAAGGACCGCTGCCTGTTCGATCTGCGTCTTCGTCGCGTGAGGGGGTGGGTTGGGAATCTCGGCCCCCATCACTTGGCGCCACCGGCCGTACGCTGCTGCCCACTCTGGCGACTTCTTGAGGTCCATCGAGGTGTTCTGGTCCGTGTAGAGCGGCACGCTCATGAGCGCTCCGTGCATGGTTGCGTATTTCGACACGACTGTAGACGCCTTCCAGTTCCGCCTCTTCGCCCCCCTGTGGATCAGTCGGATCGCTGCTGCCGCCAGGTTGAGGGCCACCAGGTCGTGCGGCATCTTGGTGAGGTCCCCGAGAGCGCGTATGTGTTGCGAGCGTGTGTGCGCTGAGACCTTGTCCCACGCGGCCTGCGACACGGTCGTGGGTTTTGCCTTGTAAACATGCCATTGTCTCGGGCAGACGTACCCACGTGGACGACTGCCCCTCCCGTTTAAACCCCCTTGGTCACGTTTAGCAGGCGCACCCTCTTCAGGGCACTGCTGGGGATGGCTTGCTCATGTGCCCCGACCGGAAAATAGATGCTGAAAAGAGCCGACTCCGGATCGACTGTGAGGATGAAACGACTTGCTGCGCCGGGGGTCGGGTGTGGGGCGTTCTGGCTGTGCAACTGCCTCGCTCGAGGTGTTTCTTCCTTCTTGATGCCCACCACGAAACGCACGCTTCACAAGCGCGCTGGGAGGCCGGTGCCGTGCTCGCTGTGGAGAATGTACGGATCCTCTGCCACCTCCAGCCGGTATGGGAAAAACGGGCGTCGGTAGGATGTCCAGGATGGTCGTGGGGTCGCCCGTGGTGACGCGCATCCGCTGTTTCCGCTTCGAGAGAGCGTCAACTGTCAGCGAAATGCACACGTCGAGGCACCCCCGATGCAGCGCCACAGCAGCCAGCATGCCTGTGAGGTTCCTCGTCTTTGCCGCGGGCCAGCATTGTGCTGTGTGCTCCATAATTGTGCTTGTTTGAGTGTCTAGTGTCACTTGGTCCTCCTCTGCGCCAGCGTCAGCGGCCATGGGGGCTTCGAGCTCCTCGTGCGTGATGTCCTCCTCTGCTTCCGGGTCGCCTCCAGCGATGTTGTTCTCACGCGTGGGGGGGCGCTTTTTTTTTCCGAGTCTCGTACGAGAAGCTCGCGCAGCTTTGACAGGAACGTCGTTCTCGTTGGTTGGTCCTTTGTCGCCTTGTGGAAAAACGGACGGAGTTTTGCCGGGGCCTCGCGCGCGCGCGTGCGAGATGGACGCCCAACGCTGCCGCAAAAATGTAGGCCAGCATGAATAGACCGCAGTCGTCGCTGAAGCGCTCTTGCATCACGCACTTCACAAAGGTCACGGGGGAGAGCTGGGGCGAGCCTGGTGAAGGTTTTGCGCACATCTCGACGCACCACAACGGATGGGGCGGAGTCGTAGACGCGCAAGCGTACTTGAGACGTGTTCGTGTCCCAGGTCAGGATGCCTGCCAACCAGTGGTGCCGTGTGTGAAGAGGGAGGTAGAAGTTCTCCTTTGACGTGCTGACTGCCTGAATCGCTGTACGAAGTGTCGGCTCCGTAATCGCAGCTAGTCGCGTGCACTGGAGAAAAAGACTGCGTGGGGAGGCAATGCTTGAGAGGGTAGTCCAGCTCGTGATTTGACGACTTCCCTTGTAGCAGATCCCCCCCCAGTGAGCAACTCATCCTCTTGCTTGGCTTTGTGCCTCTTCGGGCCACCCTTTGAGTGGCCCTTGATCCGTTTTTTTTTTTGCGTTCTGCTGCTGCTGCTGTTGCTGTGGAGGCTGGAGGTTTCTGTCCTCCGCGTGTTGATCGTCGGCATTTCCTCCGCGGAACCCACCTCGGTAACCTCCGCGCCCGCGGCCGTACCCTCGACCACCTTGGCGGCAGTTGCTGTTTCCTCCCTAGCCCTGGCAGCCTTGCTGTGTGACCTGCCGGATCTTCGACCTCATCGCCCGCCACTGCTTGTTGTTTGCGGTTTGTTCGGCCGCGAGGCACTGCTCGATCTCAGTCACATCTGCGACGCCCAGTTGGTTCCCCTGTGTGCCGTGCACCGGCACGTGGCCGCCTCCCATGAGAATGACATCTTCCGTTTTGTTGAAGGAACTGGCCACGCTGTTGTCTGCCCCGCCCACCAGGCCGCCACTGGTCTCCTTCAATTGTGCGAGAAGCAGGGACGAGTTCAGCTCCTTGAGGTCCGAAGGGAACAGGGGGTACTGTAATTCCGCAATCTGCTCTCCTCGGGAAATGACGAAAGCGTTGTTCCACAGCTCCGCCACCATCCAGTTGTGTGTCTTGATGGCATCGCGTGGTGTGTAGTGCAACAGCATGTACATGAGGGCATACACCGCGTCCTCCCGCTTCTTGGAGAAGAGGAGGTGTTGGCCCAACATCACCGTCATTGGAGGAAGATGGCCCTGTCGCGCCAAGCTTCGGGAACTCCTCTTTTAATTCGGCGAGGGCCTCCGGCTTCGAGAAGTTGTCGGTTACCTCCGCAATTTGTGCTTTCGCCTTCAAATGCCCATGCATGCACGGGTACACTGCGGCGCTTTGGTCGTTGGCCAGGCGTTCCGCCACGAGTTGTGTCACAGTGCTCTCAGGACTCTTTTTGATGGACGGGCTCTGATAGCGCAGCCAGAATCTTCTTCTCTGCATTGAGTTCCTCTGGTGTGTACAGCGCCCGGTTTGCGTCGGGAAAAAGCAAACGCCGCTTGCGTTCCTCCACCGCGCTCGACTCGGAAGTGGCACCGGGGGGGGGGTGGATGTCATTCTGCTGTACGTTTTCTTTTTCCGCTTTGGGTGCTGTGTTTCCCTCGCGCAGAGAGAAAAGGCCAAGAGAAAGTGAAGGGGAGAAAACACACGGTTCGCTGCTATGTGATTCGAAGGTATTGTGTGAGAAGGGAGTGATGGAGTGCTTGACAAAGTTGAGCTGGAGAAACAATCAAGACCGTTAGGCCTTCCGATGCACCACACCAGGATTCTGTCCCAAAGCGGGGGTCTTCGCATGAGGCACGTGATGGTCCTTGTGAGGCGCCTTGTTTCGTCCTCAAGTTGCCATAGCTCTCGGGCCCAGGTGGGCAGATCGTATCTCTTGTCACCGACTCTCACGCTTCTCCTTGACACTTCGCCGTTGATGCGCGGGGTCCTTGAACACAGAAGGAAGCTATTAAGGTGTCTGAGAAGAAATGGTGACGGGGGGATGGCCACCCCCCCCCCTTCGACAAGCTTTCACCAAGAGGTGCGCTTTTCGTCTGTGCAGTTCTTGCTTATTGCTGTATGACTTCACCGCGGCTGTTCTGTGCTCCTCCCACGGTCCGTCTCTCAGCACACGACGACACGGCGGAAGAAGAGGAGGTGCGTGCGCCGTGGAGAAGCGCACGCTTCCCACCGCGACGGCGTGGCAGGGCGCCTTCAGACCACACAGAGGAAGACGGCAACCGGCCCGCAGATGCTTCGCGTCAGGGACATGCATGCACTGGCCCTCCAGTGCTTTACCCCTCCCCCCCCCCCTCCCCCCCTCCCCTCGCTTCTCACAGCCGCGCATGCCGACCTCAGTGAGGCGGGTCCGGTTGCGGACACCGGTTCAAGCAAAAGAAAAACGAGCATTCGCAGAGGGCGCGGCGGTGGGGCGGGCTTGAAGGATGAACGCGGAGGGGAGAGGGGAGGGAGGGGGGGTGGAGAATGAGTGATGAGGGGAGGAGGGGGGGGGGCATGCACAGGTAGAGACGCAGCACACGACCCTCCCACCAAGAGGGAAAATAAGAGGGGGAGAGAGCGGCGGCGGCGCGGCAGCACAAACGCAGAGCAAAACGGAGTCTGGGGGGCGAGTCGAGGCAACGACAGAGACAAACGGAAAAGGAAGGAGGAGGAGACGGCGAGCGGCGGGCTCGAGGAGGCGGCGGCACACGCGGTTAGCCACCCTTCGCGTGTGCTTGGCGCGCCTAGGTCAGCGTCCAGTGGTGGCGCTTCCTCTCCCCCCCCGCTTCCCGCTCTCCCGCTCTGCGGGACTAGGAGAACATCTTGGAGAATATCTTCTTCTCCTTCGCCTTGGCCGCCTCGAGTGCGGCCTTGGCCTTGTTCAGCTCCACCACGACAGCCGGGTCGTCCTGGGACACGGCCTTGGCCCGCTCCAGGTCGGCCACCGCCTCCTTGAACTCCTTCATCGCGCTGTACGCCTGGCCGCGGCGGAACAGCGCCTTGGGATGCTCCGGCACGAGGTCCAGCGCGTTGGTGCAGTTGTTGACCGCATTCCTCCACAGCCCGAGCTTCACGCTGCACGAGGCGATGTTGAGGTAGCACGACAGCGAGATCTCGTGCTTCTTCGACCGGTTCTCCTCGCTGCTCGTGTCGTACAACTGGCCAAGAATGGAGAGGGCCTGCACGAAGCGCGTCTGCGCCTCGGCCCAGCACTCCTCCTTGAAGAGCCCCTGCCCCTGCTCCCGCCGCTTCTGGGCCATGCGGAGGCGCTGCGGGTCGCTCTTCAGGTCCGACTCGTCCTCCTGCCGCTCCTTGCTGAGCTTCGTCAGCTCCTCCTCCTTCCGCAGCTCCTCGGCCCGAACCTGCTCGTAGTAAGCCGCCAGCTCCGCGAAGTTCTCTGTCACATGCGCCCGCACAGCCGCCAGCTTCTCCGTCAGCTCCGCCGTGCTCGCCTCATCGCCCTCGTTGCGCACGTACACATCGACCTCCTCCAGGTACGCCCGCATATGGGCCTTTCTGTCGCTCGAGGCCGCACAGCTGTCCACCGCGGTGAGGGTCTGCAGGATGTACGAGTCGAGCAGGTTGAGGGCGGCGAGACGGTCGTGAATGAGGGTGTCGCTCTCCTCCATCTGCCGCTCCAGCGCCGCCCAGGCCGTGACAGCGGACCGGCCCGCCTCGGAGAGCGGCCTCGATATCGGAGACGTGGCGTCCAGCACCTCGAAGCCGACGAGCTCGACGTGGTGCGCCTCCGCCACACCAGGGAGCAGCGGCGCCGGGGCGCCAGGTTGACTAAGCCGCGCGAGGCTCAGCCGCCGCACCTGAGCGAGAATCGCGCTGCCCTCGGCCACACCGAGGTTGGCGTCCAGCGACACGCCGACGCGAGCGAGGCCAAAGACGTCCTTGATCACCTCGGTCACACACACTGAGCGCCAGCCGCCGCCGATCACCTCCACTCGCGGCGCCACCTCCGCCCCGTCCGGTCCCGCCGCGGGCAGCTTCTCTTTGATGGGGGTGAGCATGGCGCGAACGGCCTGCAGAAAGGGCACCGCGGCCTGTTCCATCAGCGCGCGAGTGATGGAGACGACGATGTCGATGTCGCCCCGCAGTCCCTCGAGCTGCACGCGCGTCTCGTCCGTCGTGGACAGCACCTCCTTCGCCTTGCGGCACTCGCGCAGAATCTTGCGGAAGGACTTGATGTCGCCACGAAGCGGGGTCGCCGCCGCGCCAAACTTCTTGTCCAGCTCCGCGTACACGTGACTGCACAGCAGCGCGTCGATGTACTCGCTGCCCATGCGCAGGGTCTCGCAGTCCACCTTCTCCACGCGCGGCTGCGAAGCGAGAATGAGGGTGGCGACAGAGCAGCTCTGCCCAATGTCGATGATCACCACCGGCACCGCCGCGCCCTCGTGCTCGCTGGGGAGGCTGTTGTACTGCAGGTGGTGGAAGTACACGGCGGTCGCCTCGTCCGAGTGCGCGATGACGGTTTGCTCTGGTGGCACGCCCGCCAGCAGCACGGCCTGGCGCAGCGCCTCGAAGGCGGCGGCACTCGCGGCGGACGGCACGGCGAGGCAGAAGGCGGAGGTGTGCAGCATGTCGGCGTCCGGCAAGAACTTCAGCAGCGACTTGATGTAGAAGGCGGCGACCTGGGCGGGGTGGATCGGCTCAGCACGCCCGCCAATCTGCCGCGCCGCGAGCAGCACCGTCTCCGTCATGGCAAGCGCCGGCGACACGACGGTGAGGGCGGCAGAGTCGTTCTTGGCGGCCAGCTCGCCGCTCGAGTACCCGAAGATCCACGGCGCGAGGTCCATGACAGTCTCACATGCCTTGGTCACCTGCCGCGCCGCGGCGTTCTCGCCAAACGAGCGGGCCTCGTTCGCGGCGAAGGAGACGACGGTGCTGGTCGCCTCGTTGCCAAGGCCGTTGCGCACAATCGTTGGCATCGGCTTGAGCGGGTTCAGCACCGCCACCCGTGTCGTGACGGAGCCGAGGTCGACGCCGATGGTGGTGGTGGTCACCATGGCAGGGGAGGCCGGCGGCGAAGGTGGCGAAGCTGGCGAGGCGGGTGTGGGAGGGGACAGGGGCGTGGCCTCTGCCCCAGCCGCTGCGGCGGCAGACGCCGGTGCCTCGGAAGCCTGCATTGCGCTTGATCTGCGTTTGCGTGTATGAGTGTGTGTGTATGCTCACGGAGGAAGAGCTGGAAGAGGTGGGAATCTAGTAACAAGGGCGATCACCCCGGTCACGAATGCGTACGGGTATGACGGTTAGGCGGGCAATCGAGTTGGTGGTTGTCGTGGTAGCTGTGGCTAATGGCGTGGGTCTTGTATTCCTGTGCGCGTGGTGGGTAAGGGGGGGGAGAAGGACGAAGTATTTATGAGCTCATGGGGGCAGAGGGGAGAGAGAGAGATCGTTGTAGGCTGTATAGTCCAAGCGCTCCTCCATGGAAAAAAGCTCGTGCAGCCGGTGCCCATCCCATCCGCGAGCAGCACAGGCGCACGCGAGAGGCTGACTCATGGTGCCCACAGGCCGCAGCTACTGTGTTTGTTACAGGAGCGGCGACGTGTGGGCATAAGTGCCTTGGCGAGTCAACAACGGGGAAGCACGCACACACACACGCTTCGCCCTCTTTCGGCGGTGCTCCTCGGCCTTCACCGTCAGCGCATCAGCGCAGAAACAGCGGCGCCGCTTCTGTCTTGCCTCTTCGTTCAGCTTTCGTTTTTTTTTCTCTCTACCGTACTCACGCTTTGGTGGAAAGAAGAAGAGAGAGAGCCCACTTTACGACATCACGCCTCGTACACGAACGAGCGACACCTCACAACACACGTGCACACCAGGTACAACAAAGCGACAACACACGATGTTTCAACGATGTCAGACAGGTTAGGCCAGGGACGGGGCCGAGCACGGCAGGCGGGCACACCATAAAAGACAAGTGGGTGCGCCAGGCCAACCACAACTGCACCGCGCCCACCGCCGCCGCGCCACAACAAACGCGTCGCTCCTCTTCTTCACCCCCCCCCCTCGCCCCTCCCCCCACCCTCCTCCAGCCTAGCCGCTCAGTTCGTGTTGTTGAACATGTCCACGTACTGCGGTCGTCCACCATGCCGAGCCGGGCCGCGACCCGCCACCGTCGGTGGTGGGGCACCGCGACCGGCCATCACCGGCGCCGCACCCGCCGGACGCGGGGCCGGCAACCCACCGCTGCCGCCTGCAGAGGGCGCGGGCCGCCCTGGCGCCGGCGCTCCCGGGCCTGGGCGGGGCCGCGGCAGCGCGCCGGGCGGCGAGGAGGCCTGCGAGCCAGCGGGCTGCGGCGCCGGCACCGGACCTGCGGGCGATGGCGCTGCTGCAGGTGCCGGTGCGACCTCGGTTGCCGGGGTGGTCTTCGGCGCCATCTTCGGCGGCCCCGCCTTGGCCAGCTCCCGCAGCCGCTTCTCCTCGTCCGTCTCCGCGAACAGCCAGCGACCCGTGACAGGGTCGAAAGCGGGCGGCTTCTCCGTGTCGAGGTGCATCGGCTTCGCCTCCTCCGTCTTCTTCTCCGCCGCGTTGTCGCCGGCCGCGGCGGCCTCGCTGTTGCCGCGGCGGAAGAAGAAGTTGCGCAGCGCGTCGATGGAGCGGGAGCGGCGCGCGGCCGGCGCGGCGGGCTTCGACTTGGCGCCGAGGGACGGAGCGGGCGGCGTGGCCTTACTGCCCGCTGGCGAGGCGGGAGGCGCCGCGGCGGCAGGCGGGCGCTGCTGCTGCTGCTGTTGCTGTTGCTGCGACGGAGGCGGTGGCGGAGATGACAGCGTGCTCTGCTGCGGCTGCGGGGGCGGAAGCTTCGCCGCAAGCGGCCGCGCTGGCGGTTGGAGGGCAGCCGCGCGTTGCTCCCGTGTGAGAGGCGCCGGTGCAGACGCAGTTGAGCTCGGCGGCGCTGAGGTCGGGGGCCCTGGTGGGGGCGGGCCGGCAGGGTTCATGGCCGGCGGCGGTGGCGTCTGCAGCGCACCGCCGCGCCGCTCCTCCGGCGTGGTGGGCCGTGACGGGGTAGCTTGACCAGCGAGCGGCGGCGGCGGCGTCGCCGTTGGCTCTGAGCCGTCCTCGACTCTGTGCTGCGGTGGGTGTCCGGCCTCCCGTGGCTGCAAGAGGCCGCTCGCCGACGTGGCCGGTGAGGGCATTTGGGTGGTTCCCGGGCTGTCAGGGGCCGAGGGGTCGAGGCCCACCCCACGCCCACCGCCCAGCGTGGCGAGCGGCTCCCTCATCGCCTCCTCGTCCGACGACGTCGGCACCGGCACGCTGCCGAACAGGTACACGAGCTCGTTCAGCGTCCGCGGAGGGGCGCGAAGCGAGAAGGCGAGCGGCGGCGGCATGCGCTGCAGCAGGGCCTGCAGGGCTTGCGTCGCCTCCTTCACACGCCCCAGCTCCCGCAGCCACAGCACCTGCATCATGCGGTAGCTCACGTCGCTGCGGGGCTGGCCAGCAGGGAGGCCGTGGAAGGGCACGGGCGGTGTGTTTGGCGCCGCGGGTGGCAGCGGCGGCGCGCGAGCATCGAGGCGAGCTCGCACAAGCTGCACAAGCTGCGTCAGCAGAGTCGTGGCGGGAGTGAGGAACACTGCGCGGCAGCCCTGCACGGGGTTGTACGTGCCGCCGACGACCCCAAGGTGCCGCCGGATCTCCTCCATCGCCTGCCGCTGATCTGGACGCGGCATCAGGTCCTCGATGTCCTCTGGGGAGAGCGACGAGAGCGGAGGCAGCGCCTCGGCACCTGCGCGGGCTGGGCTGGCCATACCCAGCGGGGTGAGGTGGAGAAGCAGGAGGCACGTGTGCGCCTCCACGACGAGCTGCAGCTGCTGCAGCGTCATGGCCAGCTGCAGGAGGCCATCGCCGCTGTGCCGCGTGAAGTTGGCGAGCAGCACCGCCGCATGCCGGCACCACGACTGCTGCATCGCCGCCCGATCGCGTCGGAGCAGCGCCTGCTGATGCTGTTCCAGCAGTGCGCCGTACGCCGCGTACGAGGCAGTCATCGCCTCCTCCTCTCCCTCCCCCTCCCTCGGCTTGGGCGGCAGCGGCGGCGGCGGTGCCACGAGCGGGGGCAGCGGCATCTCGTTGAAGAGGCTGTACGCATGTGCTAGGGGCGACTCCACATTCAGCTCCTGCTGCATCACCGCCTGCACGCTGCGCAGATACAAGTCCTTCGTCGGGCACATCATGGAGATGAGCAGCGCGTGCGCGAAGAGATGCGCCTGCAGCGCCACCTCGACCGCCTCGACGCGGTCCCCGAGGCACAGCAGATCCTCCACCTTGCGCACGGCCGCGGCACGCTCCTTCACACCAGCACCCACCATCCCGGTTGCACTGTTGAGCGGGGACGCGGACAAGACGAGGGCGTCGCTGCTGCTGCCGCCGTTGCCGCCCACCGCCACGGAAAGCGGGCTGCGGCTCACCGCCGTGGACGCCTGCCGCCGTGCTTCGGCCTGCGCGGCGGCCGTGAGAAGCTCCGCTAGCCGGCGGCCGCCCCCACCGCGCCACGCGAACGCGTCGTCGGCGCTCTGCGGGAGTGCGTCCTTCAGCATCACCGCCATCACATCACACAAGGGCGCCGGCACACACGCTTGCACGACCTCCAATACCTCTGCCACGGCCGCGGCGGAGGACGCGTCGTCTGCGCTCCAGGCGTCCGCGTGCAGGGCACATGGCAGCGCCGCGCCAACCAGGGTACGCACGTAGCGGCGGCCCCGTTCCGTCCCGCGAATTCCCTTGCGGTCCACCAGCGACCCGCGCGCCGTCAGCGCCTCCGTGACACTGCAGAAGGTGATGCAGCTACCGCTGTCGCCGACCGCGCCGGCGCTGACGAGGCGCACCAGTGGCGACGTGTTGTTCCGGGCTGTGCCACCGAGCGAGTTCGTCCGCACCGAGGCGGTGCGCGATGACCCTGCCGTGACCGCCTTGGCCGATGGAGAGCTCATGCGAGGTGCGCCGCCGCCGCCGCCGCCTGCCACGGGAGACTGGGCGCGTGGGCTGTTGAAGCATGCGGCGATGCACGCGTGGCGCCTGCGGTCGCTGGAGCGGCCTGCTGGCAGCCCGGGTGGCAGCATGGCGCCGCCCACGAAGATGGCGAACGCAGGGGCTCCCGTGGCGCGCCCCTTCCTGCGCGACGCCGCGCCAGCAAAGGAATCGGCCGGCGACGGCCCGCCAGACGCAAAACTGCGCGCCGCCCCATTCGCCACCGCGCCCGTCCCGGCCGCGGCGGCGGCGGCGCCTTGGGACATCTTCGAGAAGGGGTTCACGAGAGTCGAGCCGGCCGGCGTGCGGGCCGATGTCACGCTCGTGGCCGCCGCGCCGGAGACGAAGGACATCTCCGCGTCGTCCTCGGCGAAGAGCGGCGGCGCCGCCGATCGCGTCACCGGCGCGGTCGTGCTGCTTTGCTCTAGTGACGAGATGAAGCGGTTCGGCGACCGCATCGACATCGCCTGCGGCGGCGCCAGCGCGCAGACGTCATACGCGATCACCTGCGACCCAGCCGCGCTGACAAAGGAGAAGCACGACTTGCTTGGCGGGGCCGCGGCGGGGGCGCTGCCAGCGCTGGGCGGAGGAGGTGGCGGCGGCGCCGCGTGAATCGACTGACTCGCCGACGCGGCGCCCGCCGGCGCAGCCAACAGGCCCTCCTCTTCCTCGGGCTGCAGGAACGGGTTAGACGCAGACGAGAAGGTGGTGTGGCTCTCGGTCTCGGGTGCAAGCGTGGGGGCCGCTGGGTGAGCTGCTGTTGCCGGCGCGGGTGGTGGCGGGGGCAGAGGTGCGGAAAAGGGATTGGCGTGTCCTCCAGCATGCGGCGCCGCCGGTGGCGATGGCGGTGGCACAGGCTGTGCCATGTCGCCCGTCTCTTGCGCCTCGTCTGCCCAGCAGTTCGGCCCCGCGGCGACAGTGTCATCATTCGTGTCCTCGCCGTCAGCGAAGGTGCTGTCGTCCGGGTGCGGGAGGCTCTGGAAGGAGAATGGCCGCAGTGGCATGGGTGACTCCTCCCCGGCCGACCGCTTGCCCTCCTCCTCGCGAGTGTACGGCGAAGCAGCGTAGGGGCCGCGGCTGAGGCTGGACGGCGCCGCGCACTGCCCTGCGCCGCCGTGGGGTGGCACCGGCGGTGCTGGTGGAAGCGCACTCCTAGCAGCGGCACCTGCAGTCTGACCGCGCGGCCTCGGCGCGTCGTCATCCCTGCCGCCGCGCGGTGTTGTGAAGCCGGGCGTAGGCCCCACCACGCCGGTGTCTGCTTGAGCAGCAGCAGCGGCGGACATTGTGGTGCCGTGCAGCTGCGGCTTGTGGAGCAGTGGCATGGCGAGTTCAACGGCGTCTGGCTGCTGTGCTGAAGAGCTTTCATGCGTGTTAGCGATGCTGCTCAGGTAGGACAACGCGGGTGCGTGTGCACTCGGTGCCACGGGCGGCGGTGGCGGTGGCGGTGGCGGTGTTGCTGCGGCGGCGGCTGTTTGCGGCTGCGAGACGTGCGGAACGCGGACGGAGGGGACGGGGGGCGAGCTCGTACTCGCCGCCGCAGACCCCGTGTACGGGGTGTGCTGCGGCAGCAGGGGTGGTGGGCCAGCAGCCTTGTCCCGGTCCACAACCGCCGGCGGGGGTGGCGAGGCGGCGGTGCTAGCGGTGCCACTACTCCGCCCGAGCACCGTGCGGAAAGGGTTCACGTGAGTCGTCGTGACAGTGGCGAACGGGTTGCTGTGGAACGCGTTCGCGGTCGTGTTCGCGAAAGCGCTGCGCTGGTCCTGCACCCCACCGGTCGTTGTGAAGGAGGCGCTCTCGACGCCGCTGATGCTCCCGGCAGCGCCGCGAGGCGGCCCCTTCACCGGCGTCGCCGGGGGGTGCGCTGTCGTCGTCGTCGCCGGTGCGTTGGCCTCGTCGCTCCAGTCGTAGCCCTCTTGGCCCTCCGCAATGGGGGAGCCGACGCCGAGGAAGGACGCGATGTCACCCGCCACGGACCCTGGCGCGCTCGCGAGCGGCGCCGCGTGTGACGGTGGCGGCGGCGCAGTTGTGGGTATAGACAGAGCTGTCGCAGGGGTCGCCTTCAGCGCTACACCACCCCCGCTGATCCCCTCCTCACTGCCGGTGTGTGCAGATGCGGAGTGGCGGCGCTGCGGCTCCGGGGGCGCGGTGGTGCTCGCGCTGTGCGTCACTGTGTGCTCTGGATGCGCGGAGAGGCTCACAGACGGCGAGTTTAGCTGCTGCGTCGTGGTGCGGCGAGTGCCACGCGACATCAGGGCTGCCTCGAGGAGCTCACGCCCACGCGAGGCGGCTGGCGGCGCCGTGTTCGAGTTTGACATCGATCTGCACCCGCGCGGGGTGCGCGGCCCATCGCCGCCGCTGCCGCCGCCAGGTTGTAGAAAGGAG
This sequence comes from Zelonia costaricensis, assembly GCA_030849075.1. Taxonomy (NCBI): domain Eukaryota; phylum Euglenozoa; class Kinetoplastea; order Trypanosomatida; family Trypanosomatidae; genus Zelonia; species Zelonia costaricensis. Next base: position 29,099 of record JASAOO010003384.1, on the reverse strand, counting down.
GGCATGCTGCGGTGCGGGGTGGTGCTCGCGGTGGGGGCTGCGGCCGAGGGGATAGAGGCGCGGGCGTTGTGCAGGCTGGCAGTCGCGCGGGTCCCGGCAGCCGGCGCGGCGGCATGGGTGCTGCTGCCCCGGGAGGAGGGGCGGCTGTGGTGGGCCACCGCTTCGGTGCTGGTGGTCGCCGCAGCAGGCGCCGGTGCGTGACGGTATGACGGTGCGTAGTGGTTGTCGCTGCCTTCGGCCTCGGCGAGGAACGTTTGCGGCGGCTTTCCGGGCTTCTCCGCTGCGTGGTCGGCGTGCTTGTCCGGTGCCGCGCGCGGGGACTGTCGGCCGTTGCTGGAGGTCCGAGAGCTCGCAGGGCGGGGCAGCGCCGCGCCGCTCACCCGCGTCGCCAGCGGCGGTGGCGGCGGCGCACCAGCGGTGGTCTGCCGGGAAGGAGCGGGCGCCTGCGTCGCGGACGCGTTCACTCCCGCACTGCTGGGTGGAGGAGGGGCGGTGGCAGCGTCGGGGTGCGACGACAGCGGCGGCGGCGGCGGTGCTGCCGCTGCCGGGGCGCCCGCACCGGTGGCAAAGTCGGGTGGCATGGCGTAGCGAGCGCCGGGTGCCCCCGCGCGCGGCCCACGCGTCGCAGCAGCACCCGCACCGCCTGCGGCCGCAGCTGCGCCGCGCTCGGGGCCTACAGACGCGGGTTGCGGCGGGGGCGGGGGCGCGGCGAGTGGGGCATCGAGTGCGCCCATCTTCGGGAGAGCCGCATGCGGAGGGGGCGATGGTGGGGGTGGGGCTCCGACGGAGGCCGAGAGCGAGCGGGGCGGTGGGGCCGGGTAGCCGTTGCCCATGCCAGTCGTGGAGCGCGGCGGTGGGGGCGGCATCACACTCCCCGCTGCAGGGGGCGCTGTCGTTGCTGCTGCTGCTGCTGTCGCGGTCGTGGCCGTGGGCGGAGGTGGGGGCGGGGCAGCCCCGTTGCCGGTGGCCACCGGCGCCGTGCTGATGCCCACGGGGCTGGCGTACTTGCTGTAGGCGCTGAGCAGGTTCGCACGGCGCGCTGCGGGGTCGGTTGGTGCGGCCGCACCCTGCGGCCCGGCCGGTCGGCTGGCGAAGCGGGAGAGGGGGTGCGGGGCACCACCGGCACCGCCGCCGCCACCGACAGGCGGACCGCGAGGCGGTGGTGGTGGCGGTGGCGCAGTCGACATTAGAGGGCCGAAGACAGCAAACGTGAAGATGCGTAAAAGAAAAAGCACACGCGGCGAACGCGTTGGGTGGTACCGAGAGGGAGAAAGACGGAGAAGGCGGGGGGGGGGGGGGTACAAAGGGAGCTGCTGCTGCAGGAGTGGGGGAGGGGGGAGGAGGGAGGGGAGGGGGGGGCGGGGGGGGCGCGGCGGAGGCAGAAATGCTGCGGCGTGCAGAGTACCTGATGGGATGGGCAAGAGGGGGTGGGTGAGGATTCGCGGCACCAACACGGAGGACGGAGGGCGGTCAGTAGCACAAGAGCCCTTGTCCAAACGCGTCGATTCACCACACGTCGATCGCTCTGAAGAGCAGGGAGCTGTCTCGAGCTCGTGTCGAACACCGTGACGGGTGGCAACGTCGTTGTCGTCAACTCCAACGACACGAAGCAGCACTCCGGCTTGGACGTCTCTTCACGGAGCCTCGGAAAGGGACCAATAAAAAAAGAAAAGAGGGTGGGGTACTCTTTGCGCAGACAGTACGCACACACGCACCACGGCACGCGCACGGCCGATCACGTCTACAGAGGGGAGGGGGCAAGAGGACTGAAGAAGTGGGGCTCCGTGCTTGCCCTTGGAGGTGACCGCGCGGAGAAGCTACGATGGTGATTCTCAAGTCTCACCGCGTTGTTGTGTGACTGTGTGAGTGGTTGAGCGGCGAACGGGGGTATTTCACAAACCGCTGCTGATGTTTTGAGTTCCTATGCACAGACGTACGTGTGCGTTTGTGTGGGTGTGTGTGTGTGTTTGTGTGGGTGTGTGTTCGAGAGTGTTTGCGCCACCGTGTTTGGGCTCGATAGCTGCGGATCCGCATGGGGCGCGCCGAAAGAAAAAAATGGAGGGACGAGATCGAGAAGCAAGACGACGGAGTCATGCGCTGGCATTCGGCACAACACGTCCAGAGTACACAGGAGACGTCGCAAAACTTCCCTTCTCCTGAACTGTCCAACAGCGCGGAAGCTCAAACACGCGACGATGGCATTGCCGCGAGCACATCCTGATTCGCCCCTTATCGGCGGTGTCGCTTCGTTGATTTGGTTTTACTCGTGAAGCAGCCCCGGGGATAAACAAAGGAAAGGCGACCATCGGAGGAGGGGTGAGGTGATTTGGGGGGGGGGGGTACGCCAACCATCGTGAAGCCCACCAATGACTGCACAACGCTCTCAAGTCGGTTTGCGCGGATCGGGTTGGTGAAGCCAACACACATCCGCGTCACCTTCGCCCGCCCGCCCCCCCCCCCCTCCCTCCGGCCACCTCCCACTCCGTGCACCGCCTCAGTCGTCGTCGTCATCGTCACCCACGAGACGGCGCAGCAGCGCGCTGCCACCCTGCCCGACTGCAGACGGCGCAGGGGCCGCAAATCGAGAGTTGACGGAGCCAGTGACCGGCCGCATCCCTAATCGAGCGCCCTGCGGTGTGAGCAGAGGCGCTGTGGCAACGATGGGCACATGCACCATGTCATCGTTGACATCGTCGTCGCCGTCGCTGGGCACGAAGAACTTGTTCTTGAGCACACTGCGCTCGCCGTTGCTCTCGCCGAGCCGAGCAGGTGCCGCCACCGCAGCCGAGGGGGGCGGCGCAGCGGACGACCCCGCCCCGGGCGGCTGCGGAGTCGACGCGTCTGCCGCAACCGCAGACACGACAGGTTCGGCCTTGCCCCGCCGCTGGCCTCCGTAGCGGGCCAGCACGCGCTGCAGCTCGGCTTCGTCGACGGACGTGCCAGCCTCCGCCGCGGTGCCCTGCTGCGCCTCCTCTTGCCGCCGCTGCTGGGCACGCTGCTGCCGCTCCAGCACCCGCCACCGCCGCTCCATGTCCGCGTTGAACTCACGAAACGCGCGCTCGTCCGCGTCGTCGGCGACGTCGCCGTCACTGCCGCTGCCGCTGCCGCCCTCGTCCCCCGTCTTGTCGCCTAGCGAGAAGGCATTGCCAGGTGGAAGTCCTGTTGGGGCGCTCGCAATATCTTGCCTCGTCTCCTGTGCACCCGCCTTACCTTCATCCCCCTCCTCCTCTCCATCATCCAAGGCCCCGGCACGAGCCTCCGCGCGGCGCGGCCGGCTGCGGAGCATCGAGATCAGGTCGCGGTCATCCTGGCCGGCGCGCTGCTCCACCGCCTCCTCGATCTGCCGGTTGCGCTCCTCCAGCTCCCGCGCGGCCTCGTTCTCCTTCTCCAGAGCCGCGAGCGGGTTGAGCTCCGCCTCCGCCTTGGCCCGCTCCCACTCCTCGCGGGCGGCCTGGTTTTGCTTGTTCAGCGCGAAGAAGTCGCCCTCGACGCGGCGGCAGCCCTTCTGGCATATGTAGCCGCCCGTGTCCTTGGGCGTCTCCGGGTCCGTGCGCAGGTAGTACTTCTCTTTGCAGAACTGGCACCGTATCTCGAGCTCCCAGATGCAGATGTTGTCGAGGTAGCGCTGGCCCGTGGCGCGGCGGTTCGTGTACACGTGGCTGCCGCGCGCGATGCGGCGACTGCAATGCTCGCAGATAATATCAAACGGAATGGCGAAGGTCTGGCGCTTCACATTGTCGTCGCTGCCCTCGGTGCCGTCGTGCTTGCGCTTGCCACGCTGCTCCTGCCGCTGCTGCTCCTCGAGTTTGCGGAAGTCGACATCGGGTGCGATGTAGTATCCAGAGCTGTAGGTGGCGTTGATCTTGGACATGGTGAGCTCGATGCTTCCGCTGCACCGCACACGTGCTCGCCTTCGCTATGGTGAAGAGAAGACGCGTGGCCGTGAGTGATGCCGAAGCGACACGCCCGTTGTCTTCACTCCTTTCCGGTGGGCAGCAGGGGGGGGAGCTGCGCTGATGTTGTCGTTGTTGCTGTGTTCGCGTCTGCGCGTTGGTTTTTTTTTTTTTGCGCGTTCGGGCTGCTGTCGCGTGTGCGCGTGCAGCTCCCGGGGAGACAGGCTAACTGTAGTGGGGGTGTGAGACGTGGCGGGGTGAAGTAGCGATGATGGAAGTGAATCAGAAGAAAGGGCGATCATGGTGGGCCGTCCAACGTGCACTGTTGAGCTTGCGGATCTTGTTTTCCTTTTCTTGTGGCTCTGCGTATGTGCTTGTCGAAGGTTCCCGCTCCACCGCACCACACAGCCCCTCGCCTACCTCGTCTGCCCAACACGCAAATATGCACTGGGCCCGAACTCTTGCAGTTCCGGACCCGGCACCGCGTGGAAGGACAATGCCGTCCAGAAAAAGGGCGAGGGAGGGGAGTCGAGGCAGGGCATCTTTTCTCTTCCCAGTTTAGCCGATGGCACCGTCACCCTCAGCCCATCAGCGTGCGAGCAATGTCACGACATCAGCTGAGCCACCCGTCTCGCTTCACGCGCAGGCGCGGCCACAACGCAAAAAGAGAAATCAAGAAAAGCCCAGACAGCCGGCGAACAGGGCGCCGGTGTTGTCAACGCACACCGCCTTGGCCGCAGCTCTGCGCACACCTTCACGGCTGCGGCAGTGGCATAGGCATATCGAGCCACCTCGACTCGAAGTCGCGCAGATTCGCAGCAGCCGTCGCCTGCTTCCCGCCCAAGGCCCCTCGCCCATCGCGGTCGCCGTCCACGCCGAGGGCCACAAACGTGCGTACCTGCTCCGCCGCAGACGGACGGTCGCGGTCTTCTCCAGCAACGGACTCGATCACCTCGACGCGATAGCCGCGATGCAGAAGGCAGCGCAGCAGGCCGCGGTTACCGTGTCGGTGGAACGCCGTGAGGACACCAGGGAGAAGCGGGTTACGCCGGCGCAACTCCGCCATCGGAGCGGTCGAAGAGGTGCTCAGCTCCTCCAGCACCCCGGCAAAGCGTGCGGGCGGCGGCGGGAGAAGCTCCTGCTGCGTCGAGACGGACGGGGGCAGCCTCACCGGGTACCCATCGCGGTTCACCACCACAACCGCACCACCCTCCGCCGCCGTTGCGGCCAGCTCAGAAGCGGCCACACCCGCGGCAGCCTCGGCTGAGATCTGCGGTGCCTGCACGCAGTAGGTGCCGCACGCCGTCGGAAGGGCAAAGAAGTGCGCGATTGCGGCCTCCTGCTCCGGCAGCGTTGCGGTCGGTGGCACGGAGGTGTACAGGAGAACCTCAACGGCACTGCGCGGCCGCGCGGGTTGTGTGGTGGATGCTGGGTTGGACGGGCACAGCAGAGACAGCACGGGCATCTGGCGCCGGTGCAGAGCGTAGGTGACGGCACCATTGGCCGTGCCGTGGCACGTTACAAAGCACTCCCAGTCCCGCATAAAGGGTACAGTGTTGTTCACCTCCCGCGTGTACACGTCCGCCTCCTCCGCCTGCCACGTCTGCAGAAGCCGCAACGTCGGCGACGCCGTCGCAGCGTCCGGCGAGGGGCTGGTGCACATATCCACCACCACGAGCTTCGCAGCGATCCGCGCGGCGCCGTCGCGTATGCACGCGAGCAGCGCATCCATCACAGTGCCGTCATCGCTGCCGGCGGCGCGGAAGCCGCTTAGATCGACGTAGACGGTGGCGCGGTCGAGGCGCGGCGCGGGCGCGGCGGTAGACATGGAGGCTCACACACACAAACACACTCACAGGACTCAGCAAAAGTGGAGACCCAGTGTGGGGTGTGGTGGGGAGACGCGATGAAGCGGCGGCGGAGCTACCCGAACGGAAAACCGGTCTCTGCGCAGGTGCGCGCGTGGGTGCGGATGTGAACAAGTTGTCCGTGTATGTGCCTTGACTGAAGCGCACGAGTTACTCTATGTTGGGGGGCGGTGAAGAAGGCCCACAAAGCAAACCGAAGCGGCGCCCCCTCCTCGCTCAATCTTATCGAGCAGCTGGTGAGACGCGTGTGCTTCTGCGCTGAGTGCCTTTCTGTATCTGTGCGTGTGTTCTACACGTGAGTGAGGGGAGGGGGGTGTATTGTTTTTCTTGTATGTGTATGTGTGTGTGCGTGTGTGTACTCGTGCTGGCGGCGGGTAGGTGTGGGCCCTGAAAGGTGTGGCCAGCGCTGGAGATCCTGGGGGAGTTCAGGTGCACACCGGAGCGCACCAGGAAGGGGCATAGGAAGTAACAAAAAAAAAAAGGAGAAGGAAAAGGCAGCCACGGAAGGAGCCAGTGAGAGAGCGCGAGAGTTAGACACGCACCGTCGCCCTACGTCCCGTGAGGCTCGCAACCCAGGCACGTGACGCAGTGTCAGTACCATTCTGTTTGTTCTCCTCGTCCTTCCAGCCAACGCACGAGATCAGAAGGGGAAAAAAAAAACAGGACGCATCCTGAGGAGGGGCCCACGCCTCACTGCGCAGTCCTCGCCGCGAGTCGTGAACACCGCCGTTCGTGTCTCCCGCATTCCTGTTGCGGGAGTCGAAGAGGAGCCTCCTGTTGTTGGCTGCATTGTTGCCGTTGCGGTCTTTTCGTTTTTTTGTTGTTTGTTCTCTTTGATCCGGAGATCGCTCCTTGCCGGCGTGTGTATGCCAGTTCGTGCAGCAGTTGGGGGCTGCCACGCCTCGACTTCAAAAGCAGCGTCGGTGCGGCGGCGCGCCCTGTTCAGCTCTTCGCCCAGCTGCGTCACGGTTTCGCGCGGTGCGTGGGTGCGGCTGGGCCTGCCGCGAGCACGATGGCCCGCTGCTCCCCCGCGCAGGCCCCCTGAAACACGAGCAGCTCGGCATTCGCTGTCAGCGCCCCCTGAATCGCCGCGCCGAGCACGACCACCTGCAGCGGCACCACCACGTACACGCTCAGACAGGCCATCAGCCAGGTGGGCAGCACGTACTGCAGCAGCGGCACCGAAGACGCAACCTGGTGGCTGGCCCACAGCGCCCGCCCCAGGCTCAACGGCAGGTGCAGCGCGACGAGGAGGCACAGCAGCAGTCGCAGCTTGAGGAAAAAGAGCGTCGGGGCACGGTGGTGCACCGAGTCCACGAAGCGGCAGCGCAGCACGGCTTGGCGCAAGCGCTGCTGCCGGAGCAGCTCGTCGTCTCGTGGCCGCAGCGGGCACTCCTGCGAGAACGCATTCGCGTATGCGCCGGAGGATGGAGAGAGGGGGATCGCAAGCGCCTTCGACTTCTCCTTCCGCGCCGGCGCAGCGGGACGCGTAGGCGAGGATGCTGGTGTTGTGTCGGCGTGTGCGTCTGAGCCGGCCGCCCTTGTGGCCGCCTCCCGTCCGCCAGCAGCGTCGATGGCCTCTGCCTTCGCCATCACAAAAGCCTCGGCGGTGTCGGCCCACGCGTCTCCGGCACACAGCCACACCAGCACAGACGTCACCGCCGCGCTGGGGATGGCCACGCAGAGCGTCACGGTCCACAGCCAGCTCAAGAGCACGTCCACGGAGACCAGCAGCCGCATGTACCACGCGGCGCAGCGGAGGCGCAGACAGCGCCACGGAACGGGTGGTAGGGAGAGCAACGGTCGTGCCGTACGATTTACTCCCGCCTCCTGCGGCGGCTCGGCGTGAAGGCACCAGGCACCGTAGACCTCCCCCCACGCGGCGGGAGACCATTCCATGGGCCACAGCTGCGGCGAGGACGCGTTGCGGCCGAGCGCGCAGGCAGCTGCCAGCAGGGCCGCCATGCCGCCGTCAACGTCCTCCACAAGGTGCACACGCGCTGTCGGTGGGATTCCGTGCCGCTGGCGAAGCTCTGCAACCGCGACGGGGCCGCCGATGCTCTTGGCAAGCTCCGCCTCGCGGACAGCGAGACGGTGCAGTAGGTTCTCCAGGCGCTTGCGAGCGTCGAAGCTCCACGTGAGCTGTAGCGGAAGGCGCAGCTCATGCGATGGCAGTGCCATCAACGTACCACCGTGATTCTGTGCAGTGCACATCTCGTCGCCACTGTCTGGCCGCACACCGCCGCGAATCCCCGTGTCGACGGGACCAGCACTGGTGCAACCTGCAAAATCCGCTGGCGTCGTGGCGGCACCCCGCGGCACCTCCGTGTCATTCGCGTGACTCTCCCTCTCCTGCATGTCACCGCCTTCGTGCGGCACCGCCTCCTGCTGCAGCGAGCCCAGCAGCTGCGTCAGGAAGGCGAGGTACGTGTCAGGGCAGCCGCGACCGAACTTCTTGCACGCCGTGTGAATGCCAAGCTCCAGCGGCGGATCGGGCAGCCGCTCTAGCAGCGGCGACACCGACGGCGCCGGCGCCTCGAGCAGCGCCGCACGCAGCTGCGCCACGCGGGAGTCGCGCACGTGCTGCGCCGCGGCGGGGGCGAGCAAGGTGGGGGCCGCCCCAGCGGTCACGCAGACCAAGCACAAGATCGCAAAAATGTAAGTAGGCGCAGCCCGCGCATGCGCGGCACGTGTCCGTGCAGCAGTCGTCATGGCGAGCCGCGAGTCCCCCCTTCCCCTGTTCTCCTCAACCGGGTTGCAGGAAGTGTACTGGCTACGGCGGAGACGCGCGCCTGGTGATGAAATGAACAGTGGCAGCACACAACAAAGAAAAAAGTGAAGTCTGGATAAGCGTGTACAAGAGCGTCGAGCGCACGTCCCCGTGCTGTCGTTCGAGTTCTGCGTGACGGCGTCCTCCTTTCCTGTGCGCGACCGTGAAACGCATGAGGGGCTCGATGTCTTTGGTGCTACGCCAACTTCAAGGCAGTGTTGCAATCGAATTATTTCTTCTTTTCTTTTTCTGTTCCTCTGTTGTTTTCGAAGTGCGGTTCCCTGAGGCCTTGCTCAATCTTTTGCCGTGCGTCCCCCCCCCCCTCCTTCATGCGGTGCAGCGTGTGACGCCGTACCTCGCTCTCCCCGCACACGCTGATGCACCCGTCGTCTTCGCCGCACATACTAGAGGACGTGGGAAGGCAGGGGGGGGGGGCGGGGCATGCAGACCGTGCTCGTCAAAGTTGTGAATGCCCGCCCCGCATCTCAAGAGACTCAAGACAACAGAGGGCGACACAACGATCGCCATGCGCGTATGCGGACTCTCTCTCTCTCTGTGCACCCGGCACAGCAGGAGGAATCGCAGCGCTCTCCTCCCACAAGGGGGACCCAAGACTGGCAGCTCACACTCCGTGCCGCACACCAGTGGGGAGCATGTGAGGGAGAGTGCCAAGGTGGCCCACCTCGAGAGAGAGGGGGGAGCGAGGGAGCAAGAGAGCGGCGGGCGGCACACACACACACACACAGAGCGTGCAACAGCGCACGGGAGGTTCTTGAAAAGGTGTAACGGAACCCAGTCGGGGTCGGGCGCGAATATCAGCAGAAGCGGTGAAGAGGAATGCAGAAGAGGCAAGGGAGGGTGTGCGTATACCGGCTCCACCGTGCACAACTGCGTCACTCGCGGAAGCATAGGGAAGGAAGGCAAGGTAGCCCTCGCCTCATCCCTCCCACACCCCGATGCTTCCCTCCCTCCATCTCCGTCTCACCACGCAACACCGTATGACCTCACCGGCGAGCACGCAGTCACGTCAAGCAGCGGCCAAAAAACGGAGAGAAAGAAAACAAAAGATGTGCGCAGGAGCACACAACCCGCACACACACACGCAGACACCACGCACCGCCAGCAACGCCGTCACGACTGCAGAAGACGAGTCATAGTGGACGGGCGAGTGCGCAGGCGTGCGGGCGGACCGGGGGGGGAGGGGAACTGACACAAAGACAGCAGTAAGCCGGACTAAAGCACAAGCAACGCTGCTGAGTGCACAAAAGGAAAACAACTAAGGTGAAGCAGGAAGGTGAAGCAGAGCGCACCGCGACATCGAGCCTCGAGAATGCACCACGGGGGGGTGAGGAGGGCGGCATGTCGCGGTGGACGAGGGAGGAGGAAGGCGCGCGCGGTGAGGTTGTGAGCGCGGGCCATCGCAGCATTGGGCGATCCCTCTGTATATGGGCGTGGCCACTGGGTGAACTGCTCATAGTGTCGGAGCGCACGTCTTCAATCCGCTCCCCTCACCCTCCGTCCCGCCTTCGCCTCACGCGTCGTACCCCAGACAGCTCCGCACACACGCCGCCGGGAGGTACAGCAGCACCGCGACGACAGCGAGGCGCCAGAGCACCGCGTAGTGCCGCTGCGTCATGTCCACGGCGTGGAACCACACCGAGAAGAGCGGCACCGGCCGCGAGGAGGGCAGCGGCACCGCGAAGCCGCTCCACACCACCTGCCACGAGTACACCACCGACATGGCGCACACCGACACGACGGCGCCCAAGTGGTGGGTGAGGTGCAGCGAGAGGGCCGCGGAGCCGATGCCGTAGCCGGCGTAGTACATGGAGCACTGCTCGAAGTGCCGCAGCTGGTACGTGAGCGCCGAGCCACGCTGGTGGACGGCGTCCGGCTGCTGCTGGGCGGCGTAGCGGTAGTCGAAGACGTAGAAGGCGTAGAGTTGCGCGTTCAGCAGCACACACAGCGGCGTGCCAACAAGTGGGAGCCGCTCCACAAAGGACGCGAAGAGGGCGAACGACATGGTGGCCAGGGCCTTGAAAAGCACCTCGCTGATGGACTCCAGCTGCACCAACACCGCCGCGAAGGGGTCGGGGCTGGCCGGCACCGGCGGTGTGGCGTTCACCGTGGTGCGACTGCGGTGCGCGCGGGCAGCAGCTCCGAGCGCCGAGGCAGGCGACGCGGCGGCGGCAGCGATGGCCGCAGCAGCACCCGCGGCGTCTCCGAGAATCCACTCCTGCAGCGCAGCTGTCGGGCCCTTGTGCCGCAGGAGGCGTGCCACGAGGTGCGCGGTGTGCCGCACGTAGAGGGGAGCGGCGCGAGCGAGCGCGCCAGCTGTGCGCACCACCACCGGCCTCAACCGCGGAGCAGGCGCGCCGCGGACGGCCTCGCCGTCATCTGTAGGGTACAGCGGAATGGATGCCAACCACGGCTGGGCCACGCCCGCCACGCCAGCGGCAGACGACGATGCAGGAGATGGCGAAGTCGACGTGCCGTGAGGTGCAGCGGGCAGGGTCGGGGCAGCCGCCGTGGTCGTGGTCGCGGTCGCTGTCGTCGTGGCGCCGCTGCTGTCCGCTGCCGTCTCTCGCAGCCCCGTGCCTCGCAGGACCCACCCCTTCCGCACCAGCCACGTCTCGCGGTACAGCTGGCTGAACCACACGAGGCCGATCACCTGCAGCAGGGTATAGAAGGGCCACTGCCCCACGTACTTGACCATCCACAGGCACAGCCGCACCCACCAGAACAGCAGCAGAAAGACAAGCGAGGAGGTCAGCGAGGAGGAGGACGTGGTGGTGGCGCCACCCACCGCACCGGCGGTCGCGGCCTCGTCCAGCGCCCGCCCCGCAGCGGCGGCAGCTGCAGGAGACGACTGGGCAAACGCGGGCGGCCGTGCCGCCGGCCGCGGCGACGACGATGTCAAGCCGTGCGACAGCGCTGCATACAGCAACGTGAGGACGGCGAGCGCGAGGTTCGCCAGCAGACTCTTGCGGAGCAGCATCCACAGCTTGGGGTCCCGCTCGATCAGACTCCACGAGGGCATCAGGGAGACGCGCACGGCGGGCTGCTGCCGCGGCGGCGGCGGACGCTGGGGTGCACCGACCACCTTGCCCGCCGTGCTTTCCGCGTTCACTTCTCCTGTAGGCGGTGTGGAGGGCGGTGGCGGAGACGGTGATGTGGGCTGCCCCGCTCCAGCAGCAACACGTGGACTCGTCTCACCCTCCACCGGGGATCGCTGCTTGTCTCCTACAGCAGGCTCTGGATGTGGCCATGTCAGGACGACGCCGAAGCTCTCCACGGCGCCTTGACAGAAGTTCAGCAGCTCCTGCCGCAGCTGCGGAGCAACGCGCATAGCCATGATGCTGTCTGACAGTGTATATCGTGCTTGTGTGTGTGTGTGTGTGTGTGCGCGAAAACAGATGTGTGCGTGCGTGATGTACGACACAGATGCAGTTGACGCAAAGCAGATATGTGGGAGACGGAAACACCTGCGAGGACACGCAGCGCGCGACGCACCCACGCCCACACTCACGCACCACACAAAGCGCAGCCGTCTCTCAATATGGGAGACAAGTGGGAAGGAGCTCCAGGGGACGTGCTGAAGCGAGAGAGGCACGCAAGCGAAAAAAAAAAAGCACGCAGGCAGATGAGATTGGGGTGGCTGCTACACTGTCGACATGCATGCACATGTGTATGTGTGTGTGTGTGTGCGTGTGTGTTGAGTTGTGTAGATCCGTGGGAGAAAGGGACAGTGGAAGGTGAAACACAACGCATGAGAAGAGGTGTGAAGGAGGTGCGGCGGTCGAGACCGCGTGGAGTCTAGGCGCGGGTGGCGCGTCTGACGAGGCAGGCACTCGACGAGGCAGAGCCTCGCCTTGTGTTTCACCGCCACCCCCTCCCCCTCATCACCACCACCAGCACCGTGGCAATGATCCGCCTTCGCTTCCCCCTTGGCATCCAAGGGCTGCATACACGACATCGAGAGCGTCTGCACGCATCCCACGCCCTGCGCGGTGTCCGCGTGCGAGTTGGTGGTGCACGACGACGCACCGTCGACGTCGCTGCGCCGTCCGCAGTACGCGCGCATCTGCGTCTGTGAGTGTGTGTGTGTGTGTGTGTGTTTTCCTTTCCTTGGACTGCTGCCAGGCATCTTGATTTCGTATCCTACCACAAAACACACACAAACACGCACGAATATGATGCTTCTGGCCCTCGGTAGGCCACACCGTGCGCACTCGCACTTGCGTCACTCCTGAACGAGATGAAGACAGTGAGAGAGAGATAGGGGGACGCAGACAGAGCATGGGGGACAGGGATCGACACGGCGGGCGTGGCAGAGTGGAAAGCGCGTCGGCAGGGGTTGGCCTGTGTGCGTCCGAGTGCGTCGAGGATGCGGAGAGCATGAGAGGGAACGACAGCAACGGTCTTCCCCTCCTGCCCCCCCCCTTCGGTCCGTCTCACGTGCCGTCCTGCGCTTAGCTCTATCGGTGCACCCCCCCCCCGTGCAATGCACCACCGCCCTCTACGCTCCCCCACTCCCTTCCGTGACCGCCTACTGCCCTCTCGCCCACGCTCCACCTCCCCCCCCCCTGTCAGCGGAGACAGAGACAGCGTCGGTATAATACACAACACCCACAACCACAACGAAAGCGCAGCTCACAAGAAGAAAAAAATACGATGCCGCACACACTCGCCCGACAGTCACCGCCCGTATGGGCCCACACGCGCACACGCACAACGCCGAGACCTTTTCAGCAAGCCCCCGCGCCCCAACGTGAGAGTGCGGCGAAGGTGCGAGGACGCTCAGCCGTCAGGGATGCTGGCTCCGGGTTCGAGACGAAGGCAAAGCGAGCTTCACACTCTCCCGCATCCCTTCCCATGTCCCACCCACTCCCCCACCCCCCCAAGCACCCCACCTCCCTCCCTCGCCGCACCTCTCAGGCATCCATGCTGCGCAACACGTGCTCGTGCAGGAAGGACTTGATGGCCTCTGGTGACAGCAGCGGCGTTGCGTCAGGGTCGGGTGAGCCCTCCTTGCCCTCCCCCTCGGTTCGCAGCGTGTTGTCCAGCGATGTTGCGGCTGAGGCGTGCGGGTTCACGGCGCCCAGCGAGGGCGAGTTCGTCTCCGTCGCCGCGCCGCCTGCCACAGTGGACGCCGGTGGTGACGTGGCGGCAGTGGACAACGACGGCGCGGCGGAGAGGCCCGAGGCAGGGCTCGCCGGACTGGAGCCTGCCGCAGCAGGTGCGGATGCGTTCAGCGCCGGGGGCACAGTTGGGGACGTCGGTGTGGGGGATGCGGTGGTGGTGGTCGTCGGCGGCAGCGATGATGGGCGGCGCGGCGCCGCCTCGGGCCGAAGCTGGGACTGCGCCGGGGACTGCGGGGACGCGGGGCTGCGGTGGCCGGGACTCGTGCTGGGCCCAAGGGCGCCGCCCGCGCCGCCGGTGGCCGCCGCGCTGGACGGCGAAGAGCTGGGAAGAGATGCGCCCCCACCACTTGCCGAACTCTGCCCGGGTGCGGCGGCCGTCGCCGGCGGTCGTGCCTCCGAGGCGAGCCGGCGGCGAAGTACGGCGCACGTGCGCTGCGGCCAGCGCACACACGCCAGGTACACCTCGCCCTCCCGCACCGGCAGCAGCTTCCCGTCTGCCTCGAGGATGGGGGCGATGACGTACTCCTGCAGGAGCGCCAGGTCCTTTGTGTGGCGGCGACGCAGGGAGGCCGTGTTGTCTGACACACGCGGCGGGGGTGCCGGCGAGGGGGACGCACGCTCTGCTCCATCGGTCGGTTGCGGCGGCGACGTGGCGCGTCGCTGCGCCCCCGCGGCGCCTGCCAACTTGGCGTGCCTGCCGTCCGCCTCGTCCGCTGCGTCGTGACTCAGGATGGAGTCGTAGAAGTACACGGTTGGCAGGGGCCGTGCCGCCGCCGCTGCCGCCGCGGAGACTGCTGGGGGCGGGGCGACGCGATGCTGCTGCGACGGCGGCCCGCCGCCCGCGTGGAGGCCGTGCAGGCCCTCCAGCGGGGGGGAAGCGCCGGAGCCCTGCATGGGCGGGCTGGCTGTCATGTACTTGGGCGATGTCGCGACGCCACGCGCCTCGGGCCAGCCCTCGTCCCCCGAAAATGCGGCCGCGTTGCGAGGGACGTGGCGGTGCAGCAGCCCGTGCTCCCCCGCGGTGAGACTCAGCACCGCCGAGGCCGTGATGCCTGGGGAGTAGCGCGTCGGTGTGCCGTACTCGTCGCCCACACCGCCCCCGCCGGCGCCGCTGTAGTGCGCCGGCGACAGCAGCACGCGATCGCCGCCCTCGGTGAAGGAGGTCGCGTACGTGCCGTGTGGCGCCATCACCTGCAGCGGCGTCGGCTCCGACCAGGCGCGCTGCTTGCGGGCCTCGACCTCGGCGTAGAACCACCGCCGCACCTCGTCCAGCGCGCTGAAGCACTGCTGGTGCAGCTGAGCGTCGACAGAGCCAAAGGCAGCGAGTACGACGAAGTAGCCGCCACGCTCCAGCAGAGAGGGCAGCTCGCCGTCGCTCGCACTCAGGGTCTTGATGGGTGGGAACAGCCGCGTGACGGACTGCAGCAGCGACGCGGTCGTGGTGGCGAGTGCGGCAGTGTCATCCTCGCCCGACGCCACCGCGGCAGCGATCGCCGCGGCCGCAGAGGCCGAAGCAGCGGAGGAACCGGCCACCCCGCGTTTGGTGGGCGTCGTCGCCGCCGTCGCGAGCTCCGCGTGGGACTGCAGCAGCGCCGTCTCATCGAAGTTGTCGGGGTTCTCGCTGTCCAGCAGGGGCGAGGCCTGCAAGGAGGCAGCGAAGCCGGCTGCGGCGGTGGTCTGCGTGCCGTCCTGATGCTGTCGGAAGCCCTGCATCATCGTGAGCCACGCCCAGCGCCCCTCGCGCGACAGGGCAGAGACGTCGTCCTGTGTCAGCCGAAGCACGTCACGCGGCTCGCTCGCCCAGGGGAAGTCGAGGCCGTCAGGGTCGGCGTACACGTGATTCTCGCCGTGCTGCTGCAGCACCGTCCACAGCCCCTCGAACTGCTGCTCGAGGACCTGCTGTGAGGTGGCGCTGGTCGCGTACAGCGTCGTCAGGGTGCCGGCGGCGTCGCCGAGGTCCTCCTCACACTCGTCGCGGCCGGCACCGCTGAGGTTCGGCACGCTGGCGGGCACGCCCTCTCCGGCGCCGCCAGCCACCCCCCGTGGCGTGGTCGGAGGCTGCGCGTGCTGTTGTGGTTGCTGCTGGGCGTAAGGCAGCTCCACCACGACGAGGCGCGGGAAGGACTTGACGTGGAAGATGTACCGAGCGACTTCGTTGGCGTGCGTCTGCAGCGTCCGCTCCGGCGCACTCTGCGCCACGTGCGGCGAGACGCACAGCCAGTCCGCCGGCATCTCAGCCGTCGCCGCACAGACACCAGAGAGAGTGTCGTCCGCGCTGATGTAGATGACTTGCACCCGTCGTTGCGGGAGCACCGCTGCGGCGGCGGACGCGGCCTGCCCACTCGCTGCGGCACCCGCCACTGGCGACGCCGCCGCGCGCGACGCGACGGCAGCCGGGGGAGACGAGCTGCCCTCGCGCTCCCCGTCGCCGAAACCGGCGTGGCCCAGACCCCTGCTCGGGCGCGGGAAGCTCCCGAAGCCGCGCATGTCAAGGCGGCTGCTGGTTTCTCCGAAGCCGCCGCCGCCACCCCCATCACCGCCACCACCGCTCGTCAAGGCCGCTGCGCTGCCGCCGGCCCAGTCCATCGGGGAGCTGCGGTAGCCGCGCAGGGAGGCGAAGGTGTCCATCTCGTCGTCCTCGGCGCTGCCGCACCGATCATAGCTGCCCAGGTTCATGCCGCCGCCGACGCCGGCCACCCCACTCACCTCGCTGACGATGTGCGCGAAGTCTGCCTCGTCCTCACCGCGGCCGAACCCCCTTCCTGCAGCAGCGCCGGCAGCCGCAGCACCACCGCCCGCACCTGCACCCGAACCCCCACCGCCGCCCGTGTTGCCGCGCGGCGGCGGCGCCGGTGCGTTGATGGAGTTGCACAGCCGCCGCACCGCACGCACAAACTTCGGCATGGCCGGGTGCCACCCAGCCCCGAAGAGAACGAGCAGGTGCGTGCAGCCCTCGAATTTTAGTGCCGCCTCGCGCTGCCAAGTATCCATCAGCCGCGCCATGATGCGCTGCGTCGTGGGGTCCATGCCGGCCACCGCTGACACCCCGGCCGCCGCGACCCCAGGCACCGTCGTGACGTTGCCTGACAGCAGCGGCGCCTGCCGCGACGGAGGCAGCCCGCCTCGCAGGGCCCCCGCAGACCGCCGCGTGCTCGCCCCGTCGCTGCTGTCCGCCAGCGAGAGCGACGGCGCGGCGGGGCTCTCGCTGGGGGTCGCCTCCGAGGCCTGCCGCTCCGTCTCCTGCGTCAGCGTCGCCAACAGCGTGTGCTGCTCGCCCGCCTTGCCGAGGTCCATCACGTGGGTGGTCAGCACTGCGTCGCTCGCGGCCTGGCGCGACCGCTCCCGCACCTCGCTCATCGTGACGCTGCAGAAGGCGAGGCGGCGCAGTGGGTGCATCGGCAGCTGCCGCTCCGTCCAGGTCAGTGGCGCGCTCTCGGCGAAGGTGATCAGCTCCAGCTGTGCAGACCCACCCGCCGCTGCCGCCGCTGTCGTAGTCGTGGCCGTCGACGCCGCCCGCTGGCCGAGGATGCCGCCGCTGCGGGGGGTGAGGCTCTCGCGGGAGGCGGTGGTGGCCTGATCGCACGGTAGCCCCCCCGCCGTCCTGGGCGACCCGGCGATGGAGAGGAGACTGGAGGCTTGGCTGAGCCCCGCCTGGCGCAGCACCATCGCCGACGGCACCACCGCTGTCGCGGTGGGGGAGCTGCTGGACGGCGTCGTCGAGCGGCGCGCCCCGGCAGGACCGGCGGTGGAAGACGACGCGGTCGTGCGCTCCAGCTCGCTGGGCTCGTCCCGCGCCCTGTCGGCCTCGCCACCGCGCCTGTGGCTGCTCTGCCGCTGCGGCGCCTCGGCCTTGGCGGCGTCGGTGCCCGCGTCGTGCCCCTCCTCCGCCTCCGCCACCGCCGCCGCGCCGGGCGCAGCCGCGAGCGGTGGGGCGTACAGCATGAGCGGCTCAGCCAGCACATGGTTCCACGGAAAGCCGGTGGAGAAGGCGGGCAGCGAGGGGGCGACGGGGAGAGCGGCGGAGATGGGCGCGGCACCGGGCACCACCGCGATGAAGTCGTCCACGATCTTGTGCGTGTCTGTCGTCCCGGGCTGGGAGAAGATGAAGACGGAGGGGCCCCCAGCGGTGCCCGTCTTTGCCTTTCCAGTCGCCATACCGCCCGCCGCGCCAGCTGGCACACCTGTGATGGTCATGAAACCCCCGGATATGGCGATCGTCGAGGACGCCACCTGACTCGCCGGTCCCTTGCCGAGGTGCGGCGGGGTGTCCGTGTCGGAGTCATACTCGCTCACCGCCAGCACCCCCGCGACATCGCCGCCGTATGCCTTGGGGTCCCAGCTCGGCAGGGAGCCGTAGCCCTTCGTCACGGACACGTTGCCGGGCGAGAAGGTGGTGGTCGACGTCGCGGCCTGCCCGCCACCCGGCTGCGAAGGCTGCTGCTCCAGCACCGGCATCGAGAGCTGTGAGGACGGCCGCATGGTCGGCACGCTCCCGTGGTCTGCGCTTCGGCTATCGACGCGCACGCTCTCGCTGTCGTCGTCCGTGGCCAGCCGAGGGCAACCGAGAGCGGCTGCCGCAGAGGCGCCGTCCCCGTCGGTCAGCACGTCGGCCTCATCGTCCGCCCCCTCCACGCGGCCCGGGCTGGCTTGGTACTGCTGCGTGCCCCCCGAGAAGTGCATGTCGCTGAGGCTCCCCAAGGCCAGCAGCGGCGACTTTGCCGCGGCCGCCGCAGCGGGAAACAGGTTGGTCACGCTCGCTGCGGTCGCCGCGTTGGTGGGCGGAGTCGGGTGCCGGGAGCGGCTCTCCTCGCGATAGCGCGCGGTGGTCGGCACCGACTTCACCGGGGTCGGCTCCGCCGTGGGTATCTGCGGGTCGTGGCGCTCGACAGAGCCGAACTCGCTGAAGCCGCGGCATCGCGTCGGAGTGGAGAGGGAGTCGTTGCCGGCGGCGCTGGAGCTGGACGCCGTGGCGGCGGGATTGGAGCCGGCCTCGCCATCGTCCTCCCCGTCCAGTGGGGCGGCGAGAGGATGCGTGCTCGACCGATCCGTGGCCACTGCCAGCACCGATGCCGCCTGGTTGCCGCCGGTGCTCGTGTCCTCAGGCGAGGACGGCTGCCGCTGACCGTCTCGCGCCGGCGCCTTTATCGGTGTCGGCGGCGACGGCGACTTGTCCGCGCTCACCGGCGCCGCCTCGCCCGGGGGCGTGGTGGCGTGCTCGCCGTCGCTCTGGCCCGCCACCGCGTGCGGGGACACGGCCGCTGGGGTCTCCCGCGATTCCCCGCTGCCGCGCCGCGACGGCACCGCCGAGCTGCCGCTGCGTGGCTGCGGGGTGGCGGTGGAGAGGGTCGTGGCGGCCGCCCGCACCGCTGCCGCCTTGGCCTTGGCGATGCTCGCGTCCACATCGTCCGCGAATCGAGCCAGCTCGTCCTCGACGTGCTGCATCGCCTCCACCGTGACGATGTTGCCGGCCGGGTCGACCAGCACCACCGCCGGCCAGGACCGCAGCCCGCACATCTGCATGACGCGCCGGTACCCGTCATTGCTCTCCACCGAGTACCAGCCTCCGTACCACGGGTTCTGCGTGATGTCGCTGTCAAACACGACGTTGTCGGGGCTCAGCCACGCGTCTGGCTGCCCCTCGACAAGGTGCCGCAGAATTGCGCTGAGCCGCTGCGTGGTGGCCGAGTCGCTGGTCGCGTCACCCAGCAAGTCCAGCAGCCCCGACCCCCGCTGGCCCGCCGCCTCCTCCGCGCGGCCCGTGAGCGGCTCGCTGTGGACGTTGGCGGAGAGCGGCGCCCCAGTGGAGCCGCGCGGGGAGGCCATGGCGGAGACAGTGTTGGAGAGGTATCCAGAGCCGCCCCCAAGGCCGGACCCGGGCGGCGCCGGCCCCACCCGCGCGCCGTACGGACCGTTGCGCGGGCTCAAGGCGCCCGCGGTGGGGCCGTGTGCGTGGAGGCCCGACAAACCACCGCCACCGGGCGGAGAGGCCGCGCCGCTCCCGCCCGCCCCGCCGCTGATCGTCGCCCCGGGCGACACGGAGAGCGCGGCACTGTGGCCCTCCAAGACGCCCGCGCCAAACCCGCTTGCCGCCACCGCCGCACTCGTGCGCACCGGGCCCTCGGTCGTACACTGCAGTTCCAGCACCGCCACAGGGACGCGGCTGCCGCCGCCGGTCGCCTCGAAGTCGTCGCTCGCCTCTAGTGCGGCCGGCCGCTCGCGGGCGAGGCGGTGCAACAGCAGGGAGTAGAAGAGAAGCAGCCTCTGGTGCGTCGTCACCGACGCGGCGGCGGCGCGCACGGCGGCCTGCCGCGCTGGAGAAGTCGGACCCGCCACGCCGCCACTGCTGCTGTGGTGGTGGTTGTGGCTGCTGCCGTTGCCGAGGTGGAGGCCAGCGACTGGCGAGGCCGCCCCGGTCGCCGTGGACGACGACGCGGAGAGCTCGACGGACTTACTCAGAGGAGTGGTGAAGGTTGGCCGGGGTCCGGCCGCGCTGCTGGTCATCGTGAGCGGGCTGACGCCCCCCAAGAAGGCATTCGGTGTGGCACCGGCACCGGCACCGGCAGCGCCGGGGCCGAGCCGCGGCTTGACGGGGTCCAGCTGGGGACTCTGCAGCGCCGCCGAGGACGCGGAAGTTGCGCTGTTACGTGGCCCGCTACTGGGCGCGCTCCCGCCCAAGCCGGCAGCAGGGCCAGGCATCGAGTTGGTGCCTGTCCCAGCCGCGCCGCCGCCCGCAGCCGCGCCGCCGGCGTGGCTGCCCCACAGCGCGGCTGCGGGGGATTCGCCTGGGCGGCGAGGCGGAGGCAGGTAGAGGAGGACGTACTTGCCGGCAATCGCCTTGGTCGGCACGCTGTACTCGAGCCGCTGCGGCCGGCCGCCACCGCTGCTGGGGGCCGGACGCGTCGCGGAGCCCAGCGCGGTCGCCGCTGCAGCGATGGTGGGGGCGTGTGAGGCGAGCGATGACGACAGACCCGGGACGAGGGGGCTGAGGACGGAGGGCGGCTCGAGGGGCGGGCCCGCCGCGGCGGACGGTGACGGCGGTACGCCGGCGCTGGTCACTGACGACGCGGACGGGCGGCGGGAGTCCCCGAAGTGCGAGGGCAGCATCACCGCTGGCACGCGTACGCCGCTTGCGACGGCCGAAGACGGCACGCGAGAGAGCAGCGGCGGGGACGGCGGGAATGGACCGGAGCCGGCGTGGGTGAGCAGCGCCGCGGCCAGCTCGTGCCCCTTCACCGTCGAGGCGAGCGACATGGGCCGCGTGCTCTGCCCTGCCGCCATGTTGGGCGACAAGAGGTCATCTTCCGTGAGGTGGGCCGTGTCCGTTTCGGCGTCGCTCATGCTCGCATTGGTGGCCTCGGCGGCCGGGCCCGACACGCCGGGCACAGCAGTCGCAGACGGCAGCCGGGCAGCGCGTGCCTGTCGCGGTGGCGAGGTGCCCCGACTACCGTTCACGCGCGAGGTGTCCAGCGGCTCATACTTCTTCGTCGCGTACAGCACTCCAAGGACGTAATCCATCTTGCTGCTGCGCGCGGGCCAGCACCTCGCTGTACGCCTCCTATTGCCCGTTCCTCGAGCCCTTCTTTCTTCTCTCGCTTTTCTTCTCCTGCGTGTCAGCGCAGAAGGCACCACAGGTGTGTATGCGCGTCAGCGCACGTGCAAGGGAAGGAGGACCGAAACCCACACCGCTCGAACGACTCGCCCTGGACACTGAGAACGAGCAAAGACGCAGACGTACGTATCGAGCGCTGGAGCGAAGGTGTGGGGGAAGGAGGAGGGGGCGGGAGTTTTATGCGGCAGTGCACAGCCACAGTGAAGCGACACGGCCACCAGGTAGCGCGTTCCAGATCGTGCGGCGAGAGAGAGAGAGGGGGGGATGGCGGCTGCGCGCGAGAGGTGATAAGGAGATGGCCAGCGAGAAAAAGTCACAAGGAAATGAAGATCAAAAGAAAAGTGTGCGTAGACGATGGTGCGTCCGGGGGGGGAGGGGATGGGGAGTGGAGGTCTCTGGGGCAGACCTGGCTCCGACGAACAACACGCGCTCGCACGCAAACAGCACCCCGACAGAAGCTGTCCCACAAGACCGAGGGAGACAACAGCTGCACGAAGCTTAAGGAAGGGGACGGAGGGGATGGGGCCAGGACCGTGGTTGGCACGACACACGCGCACGTCTTGGACGCAGCGAGTTGAACCGAACAGAACGCCCTGTGTGCACCTTGCTCTCTTCCAGAGGACACACCCTTTACCTCCCCCTTCCTCCGAGCGCACCACACGCGGTGGCGCCGACTAGCCGAGGCGCACACGCAGACACACTCAACGCGCACTTGAAACCCCCCGTCAATGATGCTGTCGCGAGCAAGGAAAGAGAACAAAAACGAACAGACAGCAGGAAGGGTGCGCCAGATCAGCAGTGATCCCAGCGGCACGCAGCGTGGCCGTGCCGGAGAGAGAGCCTGTGGAGTGCTGCGCTGCGATGCGGGGCAGTACGCACGCCGACGCACCTACGCCAGTGCCTGCTTTCCAAAAAAAAAAAAACCGTCCCACGGCGGCGACGGCAACAGAGCAGGGTCGGCGCGAGTCGAGGAGCGCGCGGGAGCCCCTGGTGCAGTCGTGTTGCGTTGATTGCTCTACTCCGCTTCAACAAGAATAGCAGAGAAGCACACCTGCGGGGCTACGGGTGGGGAGCAGGGGGGAGGGGGCTCACAGGGCCGGGAGTGGCGGCGGGTAGAGGCGCCGGGATATCAAGAGCGCGCACCCCTCGCTTCGGTCGAGGCGGCACTCGACGCGGTGCCAAGCAGTGGAGGGAAAATGGGGAAAGAGGCGGACCTTAAAGTCGGCGAGTGGACAGACGGAGAAGCAGCAGAGCGAGTGGGCTAAGCGGATGAGAGAGGCAGCTTTGACAGTGCCGTGAACTCTGTCTTTGGTCAGCCAATGATCGCAGAGCTGCGACCTACGTAGGCTTCCGCGTGTGCGACGTGTGCCCCTTTGTGCGCTAGAGTGCAGGTGTATGTGTGTGTGTGTGTGTGTGTGTGTGCGCCACAGCAGTCCTCCCCTCTTTTCTGTTTCGCTGTTTACGAGAATTCGGAGTCCTCCGTCAGTCCCTATCAACGGCGGCGAGGAAGAGAAGAGGCGTGCGGAGAAAAGGGGAGGCGCGCAGCGGGCACCGCGGCACGACGGCACGGGAGCGGGAGAAGATGATGACGCGATGGGGAGTTGTTGCGGCAGAAGAGGAAGGAGGAGGAGGAGGAGGGGAGGGAGGAAGTGCCAGAGACTCCGAACCGAAGTCGCACTACGCAGAGACGAGAGCGAGGGATAGGGGGATGGAGGCGAGGGATGTGGGGCGGCGTCGACTTGGACGAATCTCAACCACAAACGAAACAGAAAACAAAAGGCACTCACGAAGACCACCACTGAAGACGATGCAGGATGGGGTCGTGTGTGGGGGGGAGGGACGAAGAGGGGGGGGGTTATGCGGAGTGTGGCAGCAGTGGCAGAGCGGGGGCAGCGCCAGGAGGACGTGAAGTCGTGCAAAAGAAAAAGAGAGGGACAAGAGGGAGACGCGAAGCGGTGATGCGACGAGTGGGGAAGGTGAGCACAAAACGCGCCGTTTGCTTGACACTTCGGAGGGGGGCCGTTGTACATCGAGGGATGCAGGGGCAGATGATGCAACCGATTTCGGTATGGCGTCTTCGTGTCACGCAGCCCCGCCTTTTTGCCGTTTCGTCAGCTTGCGGCGACCGCCCTTTTGGCCTTCGCCCGCCTCTAGCCCCTTCTCGCTGAGGGGACGAGCCAGACGGCAATGCAGCTTGTCTTCGCGAGATGCGCACACGCGCGCACTACAAGACAGCCCAGAAAGTCCACCGGAATGACGTCCTAGCACAGAGGACGCCGTCCTGAGAGGGGTGGGAGGAGAACGGTAGGGACTTCCTTATCGTCGTGTTCTCTCTCTGCACCGTATTCGTGTCACCTGTGTGTGTGTGTGTTTCCCCTGAGTTCTTCTTGCATGTTCGCCTCTCGCACGGCGCTAGATGCGGGCAAGCTCGTTCAGTGCCAAACGCGCCTGAAACATCACTTTTGTTTATGCACCACTGTACAGCCGCGTGTGCCCTGGCCGGCGCGAGTGGGGTGAAGGACAGCGGCCAAGGAGACGAAGAAGGGAGGAAGAGGAGGCGGTGGTGGGAAGAGAAAACAAAAACAAATGAGCTCAAAAGAGGATGGCTGATGTACATGGTGCGGCCGCAGTGGCCGGCAAACAACGGAGAGATGAAAAACTCAAAACGCACACGCCCACGCACATGTACACACACCACCGGCGAAGGCGTGTGCGCTGCGCATTGACGCAAAATAACGACTCTACAGGATGGCGCAGCACAGAAGATGCTCGGCGTGCGCGTGCGGACACCTACACACACACGCCCCCCTCCCCCGCATCCCGAGACAGCATCGAAAACAGCGAGCACGTCGGCCTCCGTTCTTTTCTCTTTTTTCTGCGCGTGTGTGCGTATTGCGAGTTCGAAGACGCGGCGGGGGGCGGGGGGGAGGGCGACTACTTTCCACGTCCACGGGGCAACGGCGCGGTGGAGGCGTAAACAAACAACACAAACGAAGGGGGGAGAAAGGGAAGAAGGGAGGGAGGGGGGGGGGCATATAGGTGCGACGGCAGCTAAAGCCCCCTGCGCACACGAAACGCGAGCTGGAACGGCGCGTTGTGGTCGGTGAGAGGAGAAACGGGAGAGGTGCAGCTGTTTGGCCTTTTTTGCTGACCACGTGTGCGCAAGGAGGACGTGGCCGTTGACGCCTCGCTGCCACAGCCCCCACGACAAGGCACAGTCGAGCTGCCCTCCTCGAGCACCCTCGCGCACACACATGCAGACCGGCTCAGAAGCGGACGAAGCGGAGCACTAGGTATGCAAACGCTTCGAAGCTGAGACGCTCGTTGTTGGCCAGCTCCTCGCCGTCGCGCAGCAGCGTCGCGTACTCGGTCGGCACGCCGAGGTCGCGCTCGAGGGCCTCCATGCAGCGCTGAAACTCCTCCACGGTGAGCACCCCGCGGCCGCGCACGTCCAGCGAGTCAAACCAGTTCCGCAGCTCTCCCTCGCTGATCGGGAACCCCGTCGCGTTCAGGATCGGGCACACGCCGTCGAGCGGCGATTGCGCAGCTGCCAGAGAGGCGGGCTTCGTGGCCGCGACGTAGCCGGGCGAACTCATCGCAAGGCGAACGGCCTGGTAGGCGTTGCTGCGGTACGGCGCCACGGGGCCCTCGATCGAGCCCGTCGTCGAAGCCGCGTCGAAGGGCGCCGGCGTCGAGTCCACAAGGTCGCCGCTCATGGCAATCGTCGGCGTGCGTGCGGCGACGGCGGGCTGCGGCAGCGCCTGCGGCACCGACTCGGCGTACTGCACGGGCGTCCGTGCCTCGTTGCCCGCCACCGAGGCTGCTGTCGCCGTCGTGGCGTTTGACATCCGCGGGCCGGCGGAGGCGGTGTTCGTGACCGAGCTGGCCCGAATCGTGGGGCGCCGGCTATCCATGTTCTGGTGCAGCTTCTCGTACAGGGACATCTTGCCGACGTGGATATCAACTCCCTCATGCTCGCCGAACATGCCCGGGGTGTAGAGCAGATCTTCAATGCTGCACGGCGGCTGCGGGGATGCGGGTGCCGCTGCCACATCGGCGCCGGCCTCGTCGCCGGCAACGCTCGCGGCCGAGTTGTCCGTGGTCACACGCTGCACGTAGCCCTGCTCGCGTGCCTGCACCGCCTGCAGCCGGGGAGTCATGTAGCGAATCCACTTCTCCCCAAGCTTTCCACGCGCCTCCGCGGCGGCGGCCTGCTCCTCGTTGAAGCGGTCGAGCTCCTGCATGAAGGCGGCCTGCTCCACCGGCAGCAGCAGCTGGTAGTGGCTGAGCAGCATCGTCACCTTCTCCTGGCTGGCCGCATCGAGCTTGTTGAAGAGGCGGGGCTGCCGCGCCGCCGCCGCAGTCGCCGCGTTCGTTGTGGTCAGCATGGTGTGGCTCGAGTGGGTACCCGTGTGGGTGCCAAAGACTGACCGCTAGATGGTGGTCGTTCCCCGGCGAGCCCGATTGGAGTCCGGAAACGGAGGAAACAAGTAGTTGCCGGCGTATGGTGCGACAAAGGGGGGGAGGAAGCTAAGACGGGGGGCGGGGCGGGGGGGGGGGGGGAGAGCTCGTCGTGCTGTGCGAGAAGGGGTGGTACCGAACGCGCAGGCTCGCACGCGGTGTTTGCGGGGTGGGGGGGGGGAGGGGGGCGATAGGAGATGGGAGAAGAAGAGAGAGCGAGGCGTCACGACGAGATCCTCGGTAGGGCAGTGCCTTGACGGCGCTGGTCTCAGCACACGTAAAACACACACATACAAACGTGCACAGACGCGCATCAACACGGGGCTTTGCGTGCAGTCCGCACGAGTCACGCTCCCAAAGCAGCGGAGGGATGAGCATGTGGCCCCGCGAGGGTCTGTGCGGCCCACCCCATCGCGACCACGTACTGGTACGCCCCCTGTTCTCGCTTACCTTTCCTCCTTCCTTGTCGAGTTTTCTTTTTTCAGCTTTCGAGTTTCTCTCGGGCGCAGTCGGCAGGCACGAAGCCGTGCGACACCGCGTAAATAGGGCGTGATGTTTGAAGGGGTGGGGGGTGCGGGCTGCACGCCGCAAGACAGCCGGCTCACAGTGGGCGTGGGTGTCCGTCGGCGAGCTCCCGCTGGCGAGCCACGCAGAGTTGGAGAAAAGAGGAAACGAGAGGAGAAGGCAAGAGAAGAGAGAGGGAGGGGAAGAGGAAAGCCAGACGACACATAATAGAACGGGGGCGGGGACGCCGCAGGGCGCGGGCAACGGACAGCGTCAACAATGCGACGTGGCGCGCACACTCGTGCGCGGGGCACGCCGTCGGCGGCGTGCCTGCTGCACCTCCCCCCCTTGAAATACGCGGCTGCACGGCAGCCGGAACGGGACAGCGTGGCTCCTTACTCGTCCTTCCACGGGTAGCCGGAGCCCTCGGGGTCCTTCACGATCGCCTGGCGCGCGCTCGTGGTGACAACCTCACCACTGTCAGCGTCCACGCCAATCAGCATCGGGATCGACTCCACCTTGAACTCCTTGTTCAGCGCCCCGACGACATTGCGCTTCGAGAACGGAATAGCTAGCCACGGCATCTTCGCGTAGTAGCCGTTGAAGTCGTCCTCCTCCTCGTCCCACGGCGCCAGGACCACCTCGAAGTTCTTGGAGTCGTGGAAACTGTCGTAGAACTCCATCAGCTGCGGCGTAAAGCCGCGGCACGGCGGGCACCAGCTCGCCGAGAAGTAGAAGAAGACGAGCTTCCCCGAGAGGGAGCTGGGAGCTACCTCTGAGTCCTGCTTCTTGAGCTGCGCCACATCCTGCAGGAACTTGCCAAGGCCGGACATGTTTGAGTGTATAGGAGTGGTGGGAGGGAGACAAGAAGGACCTTGAATAGGAGGGAAAAGCGAAAAGACGCACTGTGCGAATAGGTCTTTGCGTGTACGCGTACGTGAGTGTGTGCGCACAGGGGGTCGGGAGGAGGGTCAGCAATGCTGGGTAGATAGGGTGCTTGTGCTGATGCGTCTTGAAGCGTGTCGAGCGTTGGGGGCGAAGGAGGGGGGGCAGTTTTAGATCCTCTTCGAGTGTGGACGTGCATTGTTGCAGTGGGAGTTGCCAATGTTCAAGGTTTAAACAAAAGAGATGGAGCGAATGGGGTAGAGGACATGCCCAACCGCAGCGTCATAGACGCCGTGACATGCAAAGACGAAGTGGACAAGGCGGGCTCTATGGTCACGTGGTTCAGCACCGTTTTGTAGGTGCAGCAGAGCTCCACGCAGCACGTCCGGCCCTGTTTTTCTCGCCGTGTGGCGAAAGCGCCTATTCCTACGGAGGGTGCAAAGGTCAAGGCGCGCAGTCTTTCTTTTTGTTTGTTTCCTCGGCACTGCTGTACACCGCGCAGCTACCGAGGCCCACTGTCCCCCTCCTCTGTGCCGCCCTAGCGCTCGCGCAGAGCGGAACGGGGGAAAGCGGTGCAGCGCTGGCTGCGGCGCGCATGGCGAACGCAGTCGTACACCCGTCACCTCCTCCTGAGGTGCTGCATCTCTTTCGATTGCACGCCGCGACTCCGCATCATCGCATTGGTCGTTCTTCTTTTTGTTTGTTTGTTTCTTCGGCGCTCTCTCTCGCGTTTTCTCGAGTTCCTGGCACACTCTCCCCTCCACCCCCCCACTCCGTGACCTCTAACGCCGGCGCCTCTCGGAGCTGTGCAAGTCTAATGCGTGTGCGAGCGTGTATGCGAGTGTGCGATTGTACGTGCGGATGCCAAGAAGCGGCGGCCCCGTTGGTGCAATTGTCAACAGATCAACACAATCACACGAACACGCACACGCACACATAGAAACCTCCTCTCCTCTCACTGAGTGCGAGTAGGCGGGAGCTGCCCAACTCGCGCGAGAGGCCCCGCGCCGTGCGTGGAAGAGCCTCGGGCTGCCGGAGAGCGCACACCAGAGATCGATGCCACGCGGGCGATCGCGAGGTTGGGGGGTGAACGCGGACGGCGAAGCGGTGTTTAAAAGCTCACAGAACCAGCGGTGCGCAGAAGGAGGAGTCCTCCTGCGCTGCGCCTGCGAGCCAGCGGACACGCCAAGCTTCAACGCAAAGCAAAGGGAGCTTGACAGAGAAGCAGCGGAGGCCGAGGATGAGGGAGGTCCGTCACAGATAAGGAAAGACAGGTCAGCTTCTTCGGCAACGCGATTGCAGGTGGAGAAGGGGCGCTGGCATTCACGAGGCGCTCATCGAAGACGTGAGGGCAGCGCGCGGCGAGGCGCTAGGAAACACAAACAAAGAAAAAGACCAGCGCGAAAACAGGAGAAGTACAAAAGGACAAAACTCATAAGATCGAAATAGGGGCGACGGAGAAGGTGCTGCTGCAGCGACTGTTGTGGGTGTGGGGCGGCGTTGTGGACTCGCTTTCCCACAACGCGGTCCCCCCCCCTCCTCCTCCGCGGAGGGGGGGGGGCGAAGGGGAAGAGCAAAGGGGGAACATGTGCGAGACGTGAGCGCTTACGTGCCACGTCGCCCCCTTCCCTCTCGCCTCCCTCCCTCCCAATACGCTCACACGGCTACACAGGCACAGACACGCACCGACCCACGCGCACGCCCGCTGCTCAGAACGCAGGAAGCGAGGGGCTCAGCGAGTCGCTCGGTCGCAGCTTAGTCGCGCCACGGAAACTGGGTGCCCTCCGGGTCCGTCACGACCATCTGGCGCGCGCGCGTGGTGACGATGGCGCCGGTGTCCGCCTCCACGCCGATGAGCGTCGGGATCGACTCCACCTTGAACTCCTTCGTGAGCGCCTCGACGAGGTTGCGCTTCGCAAAGGGCACGGCCAGCCACGGCATCTTCGCGTAGTAGCCGTTGAAGTC
>JASAOO010003383.1:0-50725 GCA_030849075.1 Zelonia costaricensis | reverse complement strand
CGCCGCTTTTCTTCTTTGCTTTCCGTGTTTTCTGCTTGCTCGCTTGTGTCCCCCTGGGTGGTTGCCTAATGAGAACATGTTCTTGTGTTGTTCCATGTACTCCCTCTTCGGCGTCCTCTCTTCTCGGGTCGGCGCCGCTCCTCCATCCGCCGAACCTCCCTCCTCCGCTCCCCCCTCCTTCACATACGCACCTTCCACCAACGAGCTTTTGGGTTGCGACCTCTCCAACACGGAGCAACCGTGGCCGGCTGCCAGACACACTCACCCAGCCTCCCTCTCCACGCAGAAAACGTTCATTGACGGTCCTTGATTTATGTCCTGTGCCTTGTCTTCGTTTCTCCCTTTTCTGTTGTTTTGGCTCCCTCCGATTTGCATATGTGTTAAACGAACAGACGCTTTTTTCTTCTCCAGCCGATTGCCCCCCCCCCCTCCCCTTCCTCCTCCGCTACTCGCTTCTCCTGCTTCGCTCGACGCGTGCTCGATCTCTCTCTCATTCCCGCCTGAGTGAGGTTGAGTCTGTACGACCCTCTGCATCTCTAGACTCCGGTCGAATTGACATTCAGCCAGACAAAAGGAAAACAAAAACGAAACACGGATGCAAGTCTCCGTGTTCAACTTTCTTGTTCCTCCTCAACCGCCTTTCCACTGCCTCCTTCCAGTGTCGCCACTGCCACGACTCGAGCCCTTTTTCGCGTTTCTCTGCGTGGGGTGTGTCCCCTTGTGTTATCTCGCCCCTTCCCACTTCGCGCCTTTCCGGTTTCATCTTTTCTGTGTGTGTTCCTTCTTCGGCTGCTTGCATTTGCGTGCTTCGAGAGTGGCAAGGTTGCTCCCGTTTCCACTTCACCAGACGCGCGTCTTTCCTCCTTGTCCCCCCCCCCCCCGTACTTCTCCGCCCCGCTACGATGTGTGCGTGCACGTGTGCATCATCTGTCGGCCTCTTCTGCTTGGCTTTCCGTGCGCTCACCACGGCTTCTCCAGTTACAAGCTTGCGTACTTTACTATTTCTCTTGTTTTCGTTTTTGTTCGCGTGTACTTGCTAGCGTGTGTGCGTCTCTCTGTCGGCCGCTTGAGCCGTGTGTGTGTGTCTCCGTGTTTGAGTCTGCGTTGCGTGTCCCTGATGTCGTGTCCTGGTCCCCGTTCTTTTTCTTCTTCGTTGTGCGCGGTTTCTCTTCACTCTGGTCACGGAGCACGAAACCCCTTCTCGCCTCACCCCCCCCCCTCCTCCGTCTCGCGTCTGCGCAGCGATGCGTGTGGCCTTGTGTGTTTCGTCGTCGGCTTCCGCTCGCCCCGCATACCCAGAGAGACGCAACGTCGTCGGCTTCAACCCTCAGCCTGCGCCGCAATGACCCACTCACTCCCTTCCCCTTTCTTGCGCTCACGCCCTCACACTCTTTTGTGGACTGCTTCCCCTCCCTCTCTTAGTGGGACCTCGTCTCTGTTTCGCCCCCACCCTCCTCGACACGGGCACTTCAGTGCCGCCTTTGCGCGTGAGCGGACCTCTCTCTCTCCTGCTCAATGCCGCCATCTCCTGTTGCTGTCGCTGAGATTGATTTCCCTGCGTGTGTGTGTGTTTGTACTTCTCTTTCTCTACTTTTGTGTGTGGTCCATGAATGCCCGCGACTGACTTCACATCATCGTCGCCGTTCGCACCCCCCTTGCTCTGCGGCGTCTATGCCAAGTGGACGCCGGAGAGCGGAGGCGACCGAGCAGGCGGAGGGACTCTCTAAACAAACAATCCAAAAGACCCGGGCACTGTGTTGACCACCGTGCGGCTGCCTGGACAGCGCCTCGTTTTCTTTTCCGTTTTGGCGCTTTTTTTGTTCTCCCAAGTGACCGCCTGTTTTGTGTATGAGAGCGAAGATCGGCAATCGCAAAGAAGAGAGAGCGCGAGCAAGAGGCGCAGCCCTGAGGAGAGTGGCACATGAAACGCCTCCCAGTCCACCGCGGAAAAACCGCGAAGGAGAGATCGTGGATCATGTTCCACTGCTGCATTGTTTTTTTCTTTCTACTCCAGCTCGCCATTGTCCTCGCTACCCCTTGCGTTCTCTTCCTCTCTTTTCTGTGGCGGCGGGTGCAGTGTGTGTGTGTATGTGTGTCTGTGTCTGTTTCTGTGTCTGCGTGGGGGTTGGGCTTTCTCACCTCGATCTCCTCCTCGTCGTTGCTTTGCTTCAGCTCCGCCGCTTCCGCTTTTTTCTGTGTCTGCTGCCCGTGAACGCTTTTTTTTTTCTTCGGTTCTCTCGCGCTGGCGTCTTTGCAAGTATTTCTGCGCGTGCTTTGGTGTGTGTGTGTGTGTGTGCTTGCATTGCTCTGTATTGTGCTGGCATTGTCCTGAGTCTCTCCTTTTTTTCCCTTTGCGCTCGCGCTCTCTCACTGCACAGGAGTACGCGATCACCATCTCCGTGTGTGTGTTTTTTTCCTCGGTGCAACGCTGGAACTAGAACTTCGCTCCTCTCCCTTGTCACCTCGACGTTCACCCTCCACTAGACGAGAAACACAGCACTCGAAATTTGTGGTGGAGGAACACATCAACAAGAAAACACAGGAAAACTCGGAAAGCCGACGGAAGGGCGCGTTCTTGAAGGACGTCACCGTCTCAACGAAGCCAGGCAAGACGCTAGTGGACGCAGCGTCCGCACAGTGGCGCTCACAGCACCTGCTGCACTCTGCAGCACGTTGTCCGACTTGGGTGTTGACTGCGGGTTGGCATCCGCAGTCGAACCGCGCATCTTGCTAGCACGAAATCGATGCAGCCACATCACGACATCGCCTTTCCCCACGCTCCCTTCGTGACTGCTTCACTCCTTCTCGAAATCTGTGATGCGTGGTTCACCCCCTTCACCGCCCACCTCCCAAACCGTAGGGTCCCGCTGTTGCTTCAGTCTTTTTCGTCGACTCCGTCGACGAAGATCTTTTTTCTCGGGCCTCAGAGTCCTTTTGGATCCCCGTAGCGGAGCCCCTCGCTCACAGCACTCAAAACCTCAAGCACTGCCGACAGCGGCAGCGCAGATCAAGAGAAGATGCTCGCGCTTACGCGGCAGACGCTGATGCTGCGGCGCTCACGCGCTGCGCTGGAGAAGGCGTTCGAGAGTCACAGCGCCAACACTAACCCGACTGTGGACAACTCCATGAAGGGCAAGGCGAAGGCGGAGCTCAAGAAGATGCTCCGCATTCAGCTCATCCTGATTCCCATTTGCGTCGTGTTCATGGTGTGGATGTACCCGACGCCGAGCGAGGCGGACGAGCGCCGGATGCGCCTCGAGTACGAACAGAATGCGGGCTGGAAGACGTGAGGCGCAAATTCAGGAGAGGGTCACAGTCGAGGTCGGGGAGAGGGAACGGGAGGGGAGGGGGGGGGGCGACGAGGCGCTGATGGTGTCTTCGCCGGCGTTGGGGCGCCGCTGCCACTGACTCATGTGTGGCCTTTGACACCTCCTCCCTCCACTGCCCCCTCCCCCCCCCCTCCGCCGCCTCGGTGTGCTTTTTCTCATGTGGTGTGTCTCCTGTGTGTGGCCGCTGCGCTTGTGTAAAGGCGGTGTCTTCACCACGTGCGACTCGCTAGCTCTGCGACTCGAGTAAGGCAAATGGAAATCAACAGAATGTGCAGCAGGGGAGGACAGGAGCCGCGCAGTTAGCAGAGAGAGACAGTTGCTGAAGAAGGGAGGGAGGGTGGGGGGCACGCCGCTCGTTAGGGTTGGTTCGGCTCCCAGCCACCCGCCTCGTGGCTTGCTCCGAACCGGTGAAATAGCGGTGCTACGAATGAGCTGGAGGACCTCTTCGGTGCTCAGCACTGGGAGGACATTGCTTGGCGTTGTCTCCTTGATGGGTATCTCCGTTTCCGTCCTTCATGTGCACTCGATGCTCTCCATTAACCTGTCTGTACCATCTGTCCAGATCCAGTAAAGCCGCATTGAAACAGGCCAGAAACGAATTCACACACACACAGAGACACACACGCACACACACGCTTGCGAAGCGTCCTTGTCCCTTCTTGCCGGCAACACTACACTGGCACTTGCCTGGGCCCTGCGCCCTTTCTTCGGCCCTCTGAAGACTGCCCTGCGAAGATGCTGCAGCGCTCGTACTGCCGCCGCTTCCTCGGCAGCGTCTTCAAGGTGGGCAAGCCACCCGTGACGGGCTACGAGATCGCGGAGCTGCCCAATGAAAAGGTGCTGCACGACTTCATGCAGTTTTACCGGACGAAGGGCGTCGTCGTCATCTTGCACAGTGGCGCTTCGTACGCCGCGGCTGCGGCGGCCTCGCCGGTTTTGGGCTCCAACTCGCCGCTCACGGCCACATCGAGGAGCGCCGCCGCTGCCCCTGCCGCGGGGGCCGTCAAGGCGGCACCGTCGTCGTCAGCGTCTGCAGCAGCTGCAAAGCCGAAAACGGGCCTTCTCCACGACCCCCTTACTCGGTCCTTCGTCTCCTCCATCAACGCCATGAACCTGGGCAACCCCGATGAGGTGAAGCTGGCGCTGGTACCCGGGCCGCAGTCGCCGCGGCTCGTGGACGAGTTCAACGTCATCACGTACCCGACCTGCTTGCTGTTCCTGGACGGGCAGTGCGTTTACCGCGTCGTGGGTGCCCGCACGCAGGAGCTGTCTATCAAGTCCCTGTTCATGCTGCGCAACGCCGGTCGCAACGTGTTCTCGCGGGAGTAATCGTGTTTGTGGGTGCGCGTGCGTGGGTGCTGCACGGAGGTGTCGGTTGCGGTGAAGCGTGCACCTTGACAGCCGAGGTGCCGCGTCCTGCACGCGGAGTTCCGTGCGTCTTTCACAGGCATAAGTTCAGAAGAGTCAAAGGCGAACAAAGAAAGAAGTGGTTTAATGAAAATGAGAACCGTCGTCTTCTCTGGGACAGTGCTGCGCGTTGTCCAGGGATCGCCGCATGCAAGATTAAGGGAAGGGAGGGGGAGGTGAGCGGAAACGCTCACTAGCGGATTTGGCGACGCGCAGTGGGCACCAAAGCGGCTCGCAAGCGTCCAAACCACGAAGGCACACACACACACACGCACATGGATGAAAACCTCTGTTCTCGGCCGCGCTCAACTTTGGCTCGCTCTTCCAACTCGAACCCAGGTCATGGCACACAGGTCTGCGCTACGCCACCTAGTAAGCGAGAGGCAATTAGCGGACGCCCTGTCCACTCCCTCTTTTGAGTACACCATCATCTGCGCAAAACACACATACACAGAGAAACTGACAAGCACACGTTGTTTATTCGAGACGGTGTCTGCGTCTGCTATCGTGGGAGAGTTCTCAGGAGCCAAGCAAGCTTCCCCTTTTTTGGCTAGTGCCGTGAGACACAGGCACAGGCCACTCCCACTTTGTTCTTTCTTGATTTTTTTTTTTCTAAACTGGAGCTACGCAGGAGGCACGCGGCACGGGGGAATCGCGCACAGCTGCGTCTCCCCCTACTCCTCCTTCACTCGCACTCCCCCATCGTCAATGAACGTGGCGACAGTGACGAGCGACACGCCGCTGACCATGGCCGGCGCACCCGCCGCCTCACCGCCCTTCGCCACCCTGCCGTGCCTGCCCATCGTGGAGCCGCTCATCTCCTTCACCGTGGTCGATGCCTCCGTTGCCACACCCATCGCCACGCCGTCAGCGATGCTCGCCGAGGCGGCGGTCGCGTCGCCGCGCTCCTCGGAGCTGCACCGGCTCCTCCTGACGAGCGCCACCGCCTCTTCGCAACGGCCCTCGGCGGGGTCCGACTCCCCCGCGGCCTGGCTGGAGACGGTGCCCGACCGCACCGACGCCGCCGGCGACGCCTCGAGAGCGGCTGCAGCGGCGGCGCAGTGGGAGAGCGCTGCGACAGCGCTGCTGCTGGACGTGCCTACCGCCCCGGCCGACAGTGAGCTGGTGACACACTCGTCAGAGCCCTCGTGCAGCTCACCGACATCCTTCGAGTGGCGTGACAGCGGTGGTGGCGCTGGTGGCTGCACGAGCGACCACGACGATGGGATGGCGGGGGCAGGCCACGCCGCCGCGGATGTGTCTCCTACGGCTGCCGAAGCGGCAGAGACCGGCACGCCGACGGCACCGTCGATGGAGGAGGTGTTGCGTGCGATGCTGCCGCAAACTGCGCCGCCGCCGCCGCCTGCGACTACCGCCGCTACCGCGCGATCGGTGTCGGAGCCTGGTGCGTCAGCAAGCGACGCGGCGGCGGCGACTACGCCGTCCCCGCCGGTGGGGGTGGCGTCTCATGGCAGCGAGGCGGCGAGCTCCGCGAGTGGTGCCTCCCCCTCCACGCCCTCCTTGCTTGTGACGCCCTCGGGCTCCCCGGGTGCGGCTGATGCCGCGCGCCCTCACACTGACGCAGGGGTGCTGGTTGCAGCACCCGCCGTGCACCGTGCCCCAGCCAACACGCCGTCGCGGCTCGCCTCGTGGATTCGCTCGCGTGTGAGCCAGAACAAGATCCGCTTCCGGGACGGCGACTTCAACCTCGACCTGACCTACATCACGCGCCGCATCATCGCGATGGGCTACCCGGCGCACGGCACGGAGTACTACATCCGCAACCCCATCGACCAGGTGGAGCGCTTCTTTGACGAGCGGCACGGCGGGCACTTCCGCATTTACAACCTGTGCGCGGAGCGGGCCTATGACAGCGCCAAGCGCTTTCATGGCTGCTTCTGCCGCATTCCGTTCGAGGACCACAACGCACCGTCGCTGCCGCTCATCATGCGCTTCGTGCGCGACGCTGCTGCCTTTCTCGACGCCGATACGGCGAACGTGGTGGGGGTGCACTGCAAAGCCGGCAAGGGTCGCACTGGCGTCATGGTGTCGTGCTTGCTCCTCTACATGTACCCGGCGAGGTTTGCCAGCGCCAATGCTGCCATGGACTACTTCGACACACAGCGGACGAGCGACGGCGCGGGCTTGACCATTCCGTCGCAGCGGCGGTACGTGAAGTACTTTGAGCAGGTGCTCAGCGAGTGCGACGGCGCCGTGCCCTTTCCGCCGCGTCGTCTGGGCCTGCGCGAGGTGCTGATACGCGTCGCGCGGCAGAGCTCCACTCTGCACACGGGCGACCTCTACTTTGTCGTCTCCAACCACGAGCGCGTGCTGCTCGACTCCCGCGTGCTCTTCCCGCGCGGACCGACGATCAGCGCCGCGGGTTGCGTGTTCGCCTTTTCCTCGCTCAAGGCAGACGTGGAGGTGCCGACGCTTGAAGGGGATGTCAAAGTAGCCGTGTTCCGCCGTCGGCCGATTGTCATTTCCGGCGCGGAGTCCACGGCGTGCTACCTGTGGTTCAACACGACCCTGTGCCCGTCGCTGAACATGACCTTTCACCGCGAGGAGCTCGACAAGGTGGATGTGGCGGCGGTCGGCAAGTCCGTCATGGTGTCGCTGTCGCTGGCGCGCGTTGGAGAAGTGGTCGCGCCTGAAGCGGCGTGTGGCGTGAAAACTGCACTTGCCACGGTGGCAAATAGTACAAGGGAGTAGGCGGGGGCTTGCAAAGTCGTGCAGTGTACCCTGCAAAGAGTGCTTGCAGTCGGCCTCAGTATCTCTGCTTGGACGGTCCTGCGCCATCTTGGCGCTTTTTGCATTGTCTGCTTCTGCGTCTCGCACCCACACGCAGCGCGCCAGCAGGCGTTCTTTGCGAGGGGTGTGTTGATGTCGCGTGCAAGCGTTTCTGGTGTTTCTCACTTCTTTTTCTTTGGCAACCTCGTTGATGTACACGTGTGTGCGCATCTGCGTGTTAGCACTCGGGTCCGCTCACCTCGCCTCGCCTAGCGGGTCGCCCTCTCCTCTGACTGTGTCACCTTCGTGTCTTCCACTTGCTCTTTTCAACTACGCCTTTCCCCCTCTGTTGCTCCTTGTTACGTCTCCATTTCAGTGTGCGCTTGTGTGCGCCTGTGCGTTTCTTTCCGAGGATGGACGGCGTCTTCTTCTCCCACACGCTGCTCCCCTGCCCCTTCCCCCTCCTCAGCGCCGGCGCTCAGGGCATGCCAGTCCTTTGTTTCGTGTGTGTGTGTATATTGTCTCTCGTTCGCGGCACACCGGTCTCGCGGCGGTGTGCCACTGCAGCCGAACACAGTGCGTCTCCGCGTCCACAGTCCCACCGGCGGCTCTTCCTTCCCTCCCTGTTGGAGTTGGCGGGAGCAGTCCATCTCCTCCTCCCCCTTTCTGTGGGCTGCGGCGGTGTCGTACGCAGTAGCAGCAACAGCCAGCAGTCACCTGCCGTCATACGGATCGCCATCCCGTTCCCCTCGTCCTGCTCGCCCCTTTTCCCTCTCTTGCTTCGCCTCTTTTTCTACTCTCCCTCGTTTTCCCTGTGTCACGGAGGCGTCACACACGCGCCCACTCGCGCAATGACACTGAAAGAGGAAAAAAAAGAAATTCAATTCCACTGACAAAGCCAATGGGACATTCACTCGGTCGGACGGTGGTCGACTGGCATCGCGAGTCGTCGACCACTCCGTCGCCTACCGTGCCGTAGGTGTTCGACACGTCACGCTCTCTACATGCAATGCTCTTCTTTTTCTCTTTCTTTCTTACTCCCTCTCTCATCCGTCTTGTTTTCTCTCCTCGCCAAACAACACATACGCACACACACACACACACACGCACACACCACCAGGTTACTGGGTTTTGGTGTCTGCTTTCGTGTCTCACTGGACGTCGCACCCGCCCCGCAGTCCGGTCGTTTTTTTTTGTCATGAGCTCCGCGACCGGCCAGGGCCGCGCGTCGGCTGTAGCGGCCCACCGCCGCGAGGACCGCGTTTTTCCGCCGCTGCCAGCGCAGCACCCGCTGCTCACGCGCCGCCGCGAGGTGCAGCGCTTCCGCCGCGGCGACGGCACGCACGGCCGCCGCGCCTGGAACCCTGCCACAAAGGATGAGCTGCACCCGTTCCCGCAGCCGGCGCTCAACAACACGACAAGCTGCTACAACGGCGTCGACGTCGTGGCGACTCACTTCCCCGAGACGGTGCGGGGCACGGCCTTTTTGCGGGTGCCGGAGTCGGCGCAGCCGGCGGTGTGGACGCAGAACCGCGACCGGGCTTGCGCTTCCACGATGCGCTACACGTACCGCTGCCCCGCGCTGGAGGTGCAGGAGGCGCCGCTGAGCTACCTCGCTGGACTGATCCAAGAGGACAGCAGGCCCGAGAAGCGGCGCCGGCAGCAGGGGTGGTGCGCGAGCACAACGCTTGACGGGTTTCACGGAAACCGGCACGTCGCCCCCGACGCGGAGGACACGTCACACCTCCCAGCACACCGGGCGCTGAACGAGACGCTGACGGCCTCCACCCCGGGAGGCTATGTGACGCCGTACAACCGGGTCAAGCGACTCAACGCGTCGCGCAAGGAGGACGCGACGCTCCGGCAGACGGCGGCGGCGGAGAGCCTCGTCGGCTTCTACGCTGCGCAGCCCGGCCCCGCGGTGTTCAAGCTGAGCAACGCGGACGAGTGGTGGGACATGGACCCCGTCGCCGTCACCCGCGGCATGACGGAGCAGGCCGAGTCGATCAAGTCGAACCCGTATAGCACCACCTTCCGCAGTGGCGTCACCGCCTCCTTGGCAGCGACGCGCACCGAAGATGTATAGAAGCCTTTTGTTGGTGCGTTGTCGTTTTCCGCGACCTGACGCGCATCTCTCCAAACGCACACACAAAAGGGAAGTCAGAGGGGAGAAAGGGGGAGGGGGGAGCGGGGGCAGCAGCTTTGCAGCGTTCTCTGTCTCACTGCTCCAAAGAGCACCATCTGCAACCACTGTTTGTATCTGTGTGCGTGTGTGTGTGTGTGTGCATCTTTCGCAGGGTGTGCGTCCACTGCACTCCCCCTCCCCCTCCCCCTTCGGCATTCCCCGCAACTTTTTTCTCTTTCTTCTCACTGCAGTCTCTGTGTGTTCCTGCTTGCAGATGGCCTTTCACGTTGTACAGTCCTTGTGAGGGGGCATACGTGCGCTACTGGTGCACTACTGCAGGTCGTTTGTGTGTGTGTGTGTGTGTGTGAAAGGGGGAGGGGAGGTCGTACAGGCGGAAGTCTTGCTCCCTTTCCTCTCCCCCTAGCAGTCCACCTCTGCCATTTTCGCCTATCTGCGCTCGCAGCTTTCTCCCTCCCCTAGCCCCCGCCTGCATACCAGCACAACGACACGTACCACTGGAGAAGTGTGGAGCACGAAGAGAATGGCCAAACTCACAAAGAAGCATGTCAGACATGTGGTGTTCACTTGCTAATGGTGCAAGCACGCACTTCGACGACGGCGAAGGAGGGAAGCCGCCGAGCGCCCTTCTGCGGGCTGGTCTCGAGCTCTCGTTACACCTGGCCTCTACTACGCCCAACTTCTTGTGTCGTTTTTTGTTCTTGTTTGTCTCCTGTGGATGCGGGTGTCGGCCATTAAGATAAAAAGCGACTCGAGACGAGCCCCCCCCCCTTACTCATCCACGAATCGCTGCGCGACGTCGGGCTCTCCTTCCGCTTGCCGCGTACTACAACACAGCCGCACCGCGGAGGACTCCTTGAAGGACCACTTTGCCCCTCTCAACACGGGCTTCTCGGCGACCCACCGCTTTCTCCTAGCGCACACAATCACCCACACAGAATACGTCACCCGCACGGCTCCGCCCCGCAAATGAACCGCGATCCACAGAATGCGCTGCAGCTGGAGATGACGGCGCAGAAGACGAAGCGGCTGCTGCTCCACCGCAGCCCGTCCGCCGTCAACGGCATCCGCAGCTTCAGCCGCTCCCTCGGCATCGCCGACGACCTCGGCGGCACGCAAGTGACGGCCAATGAACTGGCGCGTGCGCTGAAGGAGAACAACGTCACCCTCGACACGCACGAGATTCAGAACATCTTCACGGTGCTTGACCGCGCCGGCACTAACACCATCGACCCCACCGACTTCATCGCGGTCATGTGCGGCGACCTGACTCCGTTGCGGCGGGTGTGGCTGCAGCGGGTCTGGGCACTTTTTCGCAAGGACCCGGCCGACGGCGCCGCGCAGGTCGCGGAGCTGCAGCAGCGTTTCCTTGCAGAGGGCCACCCCGCTGTCGTGCGTGGTGAGGTGAGTGCGGCTGAGGTGCGCAAGGACTTCGAGGCGACCTTCAACAACAGCACCAACCCTGATGGCAAGGTGAGCACGCAGGAGTTTGCGGAGTACTACGGCGGCGTGTCCGCGGCGTGCGGCGACGACGAGGCGTTCGTGGCGCTCTTGCGTGGCGTCTGGCCGCTGCCCGGCGTCGCACGGGATTTCACCGCATCGCTGGCGGTTGGTGAGGCGCAGTACAAGGGCACGTACCGGACGGAGCAGAGCCTTGCAGAGAAGACGGCTGTGTCGAGGCGCGAGGCGACGCGCGCAAAGCTCATGTCGGTCATCCACCGCGAGCACGTTCCGGAGGTGCTGCGCAGCGGCGCCGCGACTCGGGGCCTGTGCCTGTCGCTCGCGCAGGCCGACGAGGCCCGCACCGGCTTCGTCAGCGAGGCGGCCTTTCTGGATGCCCTGCGGCGCCAACGCCTCTACATAGCCGACCCGTCGCTGCTGGCAGTGCTGGACACGAACGGGGACGGTTCCGTGGACGTGCTCTACTACGTGGCGCTGCTGCTGCCGCCGCTGCCGGCGCCGCGGCTGATGCTGCTGCAGCGGCTGTGGGCACGGCGTTTTCAGGGGAAGGACGCTGCGTACCGGGTGCCGGTGCAGGAGCTGCACCGCTGCTTCCAGGCCTCCGGTGCGGCAGACAAGGACGCGTTTCTCACCGCCTGGGATGTGCGCACCGCAGTGGACGGCAAGGTTGCCCTGACCGAGTTCCTGCAGTGGTACGCCGCGCAGAGTGCTGCCGTGCAACGCGACAAGGGCTTTGAGGACCTCCTGCACCGGCAGTGGGGCAAGTACGACGAGTAGTCGTGTGCCAAGCAACGGTGCCGATGCCCTGTCAACGCTTCCTCCCCGGGTCCACCGTGGCCACGAGACCAGTTCACCAGACCTCGATGAGGCGCCTTTGGGACACGTGACGTGCTGCCACACCACGTCCTCTCTTCTTTTTCATTTTTGTTGTTTCGCGCCTTGTTGGGTGGGCTAGGTGAAGTCAGTCTCTCTGCTTCCATCTGTCTTGGTGTTTCGGTGACTTCCTAGCCTTTTGTTTGTGTGTGTGTCTGTGATTGTGTCAGGTTGTTCTCCAGTGCGACGGGCGCTGTCGATGTAAACTACCCATCACCGTGGCGATCGCGCTCATCTGTGTGGAAGCCGACAAGACTGAGAGGGCAGAAAGGGTAGGGGGGAGGGGGACCGGTCGAGTGCGGGCTGGGTCAGGATGCGGAAAGAAGTGCTGCACACACTTTCTCTCCGCCCTTCCCCGTCTTCTCGACGTCCTTCGTCTCCTCCACTCACCTCCCAGCAGGTGCGCTTTGCAGCACTGCCGCACGCGCTGCCTATACAGGTCCCCCAAAATGTGCGGAACACAAACACACAAAAAGCGCTTTGAAAGACGTACGTGTGAGCCATGTCTGGTCTTGCAAACCGGGCCGAAGCGATTACGCCGAAGGCCACGCGAGGGCTCTCTGGGAATCGCGCAAGATCGCGTAGCTCTTTGCACATCCGGCCGGCCTGCTCCCTCCCGCCCCCTTTGTCGGCCGCCTACGCTGCCTCTTGTCAAACAGGATGACACTGTTTGGTGCTTCACTTGGCAAATCCCCGCGTCTCCGTGGCGTGCGTCGCAACCGACTGCCCTTGCACGCGTCTTTTCCGCTTTCACTTCACGACCTCCTCTTGCGCCTCCTTCCGTACCTGCCTACCTACCGCCCCCCCCCCCATCCCTCCCTCCTCCCGGTACACCAATCCCGTCGCATGCCGCATACTAGGGCGAAACCGCAGTCGACCAGATAGCTATGGCCTTTGGGCGCGCCGCTGCCAAGCAAAACGAAACACCATGTTGAACCTCCTCGTGGAGGGGCTCACGCAGCCTCCGCTGAAAAACGCCGCCTTCCGCTTCTCCCTCGGCTTAATGGCGGCCCTGTCACTGGGTGCGCTGCCGATGCTCGGCAAGAGCACTATTGGCGTCTACCTTGCGCTCCAGCTCGTATGGAGTCTGCTGCTGTGGCTTCGTGCCACGCGTGCCGCTGGGCCGCAGTCGGCGCGGCGTAAGCGAGCGACGGCGAGGGAGGCGTGGTTGACGTGCGCCGATGTGGGGCGCTTTTTTGCGGCTGGAGTCGTATGCGAGCACCTCGCTCTCGACTTCATCTTACAGATGTGCCTGCTCTACTGCACTTCCGTGGTACTGCGAGCGGTGGTGCCACCGATCTTATACGCAGTGCTGCTCCTGGCTGCGGGCCCGAAGCTGGCACAGACGGTCAGCGGCTACGACCCCGAAACGCTGCTGGAGGCGATCGGGTGGCGGAGCGAAGCAGAGGGCGGGCGGGGGCCGGCCTGGAAGCAGCATGGACAGTCCAGCGCGGCGCAGGAGATAAGGGGGACATCGGCCACGTCACGGAAGTCGAGTCTCGCGCCAGTGCACGACGCCGGCGGTGAGAAGAACAACAACGACCGCTGCAAGGTGCTCGACGAGGGCCCGCATTTCGGGCGAACCGCGCGTGGCTGCCTTCTGACCTTCGAGGAATGACTTCGGTGGAGCTGCTGATCTCGCAAGTGTGGCAGAGCTGCTCGGTAATCGAAACACAGCGCGTCGTCTTCGCCCCGCCCCCCCCCTCCCCCGCTAAGTCCCGTTCTTTGGTTCTCGATGCTGTGCTGCGTTCCGCTTGCTTGTTGAGGCGCAACCTCCACGCTCGAGTCAGGTGGAATGGAGTCGATTAGCGGGCAGGGTTGCGGTCGTTTCGCGCACCGCCGAAGAGGTATCAACATAAAAGGCAAGTAAAAAGGCGCACACACATATACGCACCATCTCACAACCACGGTGCGTAGCTCGCTGGACTTGAGGTGGTCACTGCAGTGCGTTCGGCGCGCTACTTCACGCACTCCTCGTGCTTTTGATGTCTGAAACCGCCTACGGCGTGCGTGACTCGGGACGGAACCCACTGTGTTCACCGTCGCTTCACTT
The DNA here is from genome assembly GCA_030849075.1 of Zelonia costaricensis. Lineage (NCBI taxonomy): Eukaryota > Euglenozoa > Kinetoplastea > Trypanosomatida > Trypanosomatidae > Zelonia > Zelonia costaricensis. The sequence goes on along the minus strand of JASAOO010003383.1, from coordinate 36,729 downwards.
GTATTTCGAATTGTCCATTTCCACCTGCAACACTCCTTGCCAGAATGCACTGGCGATTCCACACCTAGTAGCAGAGACCGACACACACACACACACACACAGAGACTCCCTCCGTTTGCTATCGGCGCTCGTACTAGAGAGTTCTTTTTTTTTTTTTCATCCTTCCAGTGTTGTGTCTTGAACGTTGACGCGCTGCACGGCGCACGTACGCATGCAGGCCGAGGTGGAACAGGTTTCGCTGCTGGACCAGCAGTTTCCAGAATGCGCCGACCTCGAGGAGGACCGGGTGCGGCAGAGCGAGTGCGTCAACATGAACGTGGTCGCCCTGCACGAGTCGCTGCGGCGGCTGGGGTACGGTGACCTTGCCGGCGGCGGCGTTGCGAGCATGTCAGCGGCGCGTCTGCCACCAGAGATGGTGGATGCTCTGTGGCACTACCTCGCCCGGCAGGAGGAGGACATTGTTCAGTTCAACGCGCGGGCGCGACTGCTGGACGAGCAGCGGGCGCGCGACACGGAGCGGGCCGAGGTGCTGCACGAGAGGACCGAGAAGGTCAAGAATGCGGTGGCCAGCATGTCGGCCAAGAGCTCGGCGGACATGAAGGAGTTCCGGGAGCACATGCAGCAGAACGCGAACGCCGCGAAGCAGCGGCAGCGCGAGCTCGTCGACCTGACGCGCAAGAGGGAGAAGCTCGAGCACGAGTTGAAGCGGGCTCACATGGAGGCCGATCGACTCCGCAAGATCGCAAAGCGTGTGCGGTGACGAGCACCGCAACTTGTAGGTGTACATCCATGGTGGCTTTTGGCTAGACGTGTTGCGCTTAGATTTTGTTTTCCTCGACGTGCACTCTAGATCCGCATGTTCCGCAGGCGCCCCTGCCACTTACTCCTTATTGTGGTGCTGCTCCTCGTTGTGCGTCCTCATGCGGTGTGGACGCTGCCCCTTGCCGGCAGCCTTGCGTGACGCCGTGTACAGAAAACAACAGTAAAAGGGGGAAGCGATGCCACAATGAGGGGGTTTAGCCTTGACCCTTCACTGCTGCTCTAGATGAAACAGAAAAGTGCACCAGATGCCCACGCACATTGTTGCGCATCACAAATCAGGTCAACATCCCGCAAGATGCAGTCGCTTTGTGGCTGCACGAGTCGACCTTCACTCGCTACACTGTGTGGAGGCCTCCCTCCTCTTCGCAGCAAACCTCACCATGACCTGTCAGCTCAAAAAACACTTACAACAAAAACAAGTCGCGCTTGTCTACGCTCCGTTCATGTCATGAGCTCTTTGCATGTATGTCTGTGTTGCGCGCAGCTCATGAATCCGCTGCATCAGCGCCGCGTCTGGGCTCGTGTCGCGGGACTGCCGGCTGTGGGAGACGACTCTGCGGTCTCGCCCCCTCCCCCCCCCTCCACCCTCTCACACCACCCCTCCCTTCCCTGCGACTTTTCCTTCTTGCTCCTTCCCCCACCCCACCCTCCACCCCACCCAAGCAGTTCTCTGTTGTTTCGACGCCCTCTAGTGCCTGCTCGTCCCTACTCAGCCATGGCTACCTCGACGCTGGACCCCCGCATGGCCTTCCGGGCTCAGCAGCAGGACCCCGGCGCCCCGATTCCCCGACAACTTATTCTGCGCTACTTCTACGAGAGCAGCACGATGGAGCTGATGGAGGCGCCAAGCGGGCGGCTGTACCTCAAGCGCACGCCCATCGACCTGCCCGCCTCCGCCTTCACGGTCGGTGCGACGCTGATGCTCTTTGGCAAAGCGACAACCCTCACGGCGTACGCGGACGAGGTGACGCGGCAGCTGTGCGCCCAGAACGCTGAGCTGACGACCGTCATCATAGCCGAGGACGTCTTCCCGTCGCTGGGCCGCTACCTTGCCATCCTCGCCGAAGAGTGCCGCTTTGCCATCACGGATGTCGAGCTGGTCTGGGTGCGGGCGGAAACGGTGGCGGAGTTTGACCTGCCTGAGCAGCTGACAAACTCGCGCATTGTCGTGGCGCTCTGCTCGCGCGACAGTGCGGTGGAGAAGGGCTTCGACTTTGTGGAGCGGGCAAGCGGCACGTGCACGGCCAAGGACACGGAGCAGGCGGCGACGTGGGCCCGCCTCGCGCAGCTCGCCAAGAAGAAGCCGCTCGCTGTGTTTAATGAGCCGAACAGCTCCATTGTGGTGCTCAAGCCCCACCTCACCCGCGCCGGCCAGGGCGGCAGCGCCATGCAGCAGCTGCTCGACGCAGGGCTGGAGCCGACGGCGCTGACAACCGTCACCATGAGCCGCGCCGCGGCGCACGAGTTCATGGAGGCGTACCGCGGCGTGCTGCCGGACCTGGAGGGGACCGTGGGCGGCTTCGTGGGCACGAGCTGGGTGGTGCAGGTCGTCTCGCTAGATGAGCTGTCCAACGTCGTCGAGCTCGTGCGCGGCGTCTGCGGCCCGTACGACACCGTGATTGCCAAGAAGCTCGCCCCCACGTCGATTCGTGCGCGCTACGGGCTGAGCGAGGTGCAGAACGCCGTGCACTGCTGCGACCTGCCCACTGACGGCCCCATATACGCCAACTTCTTCTTCCACGACTGAGTCACAGCTGCAGCCTTCTCCATGACTTGAGGCTGTGTTGCGTGTGGATCTGCTGTTATGGACAGGTCTACGTGAGAAAAGCCGCCGCACCCCGTAGTGCCGTGCAAACACGCCACGTTGCACACAAACGCGTGATGAGCCACGCGTTCGGTGCGACTACCCGTGTGGCACCTGCCAGGTTCAAACAACGGGGAGCACATGGGGTCGAGGTGGGGGCGGGGAGGGGGGAGCCCCTCATTACCCTCACAGTGCTCATGAAAGCCCCCCCCCCCCCCAAAGGGGCATCGAAGTGCTCGTCTGCGGATCGCCAGCTCTCAGCGCTGGCTGTCTTTTCTCGACACCACGCCCTTTGGTCCTATTTTTGAGGGGCGTTGTGTGTGCATGTGCGTCACGTTCTTTTCCGCTCTTGTATGTACACTAGCAAAACAGTCCATGTACGCACTGCCGTAATCAGACAAACCAAAAAGCAAGCGATAACACGGCACCTGAGGCAGACGAGGCGTCACGTGTGTGAGAGGGAGGTGCCCCATCCGTTATCGTGCGCCGCCACGTCCCGAAGAAGAATAAGGACGTCTGCTTTCCCTCTCGCCTAGCAGCCGGGTGCGCAGTGCTGCAGCAGAGGAGCGTGGCTTCGTCTACTCTGAAACTCCCACTTTCACTGAGCACGGCGTCTTCCTTGCGTCCTCTGTTCCGCTTGCTACTCATTCTCGTAGAAGTGCCGCGCCTCCTACACAGCTGCTCTTCGCAACGTCCATGAGTTCTGCCCCCCTCTCCATTCCACCCCTCCTCCTCTCCGCATTCTGCTCGATAGCGCTGGTGCACGCAGCGCGACACACAAACGCGAGAGGGGCTGCGACGTTCCACTGGACACATCCATTGCCTTTTCCTCGTTTGCTAGGTTTCTCAGCTCTCCCCCCCCTCCCCCTCCCACTGGCGCATCGCGCATTGCGCGGATTGGCGTACTCAGTTTCGCATACATACACACCACACCCTCTTCATCGCCCCCTTTTTTCACACACGCCCATTCAGGGCGTACCTATACGCTGTTTGGTGTACTATCAGCTCTAGCACTGCTGCTTCACCACACCAAACTCTGAGAACGAGGTCCGACGCATCTCGTGAGTTGGCCCACCACCTTTCCCTGGCGAAGCGCCACTCTCTTCTTGTCACCGTCTCGCCGAGATACACATAACCTCCCCCCCCTCTGCCCAGCCTTTGTATGCACACGATCAAGGCAAGCCTCAAGTAAAGCTGTTCCCCTGCCGTGAGTACATCTGCGTGGTCTAACTTCTCGGGTTGTCCTCTTTGTGTCACTTTTTCTTTCCTTCCACGTGTTGTGCGTGCGTCCGTGCGGACCTTGTGCCGCGCAGCCGGCGACGCACGTCGACTCGCTCAACACGTGCACCCATATGACACCTACTCACGCAGCGGCACCTCCTCTGTTCTTTTCTGAGTTTTTCTGTTTTATTGTTGTTGTTGGCCCCCCCCTCCCCTCTCTCCTCCCTGCTCCTCTTCCCTCCATCTCCGGATCTCGCGCTCCTACCCTCCTTCTCTGTTGCCTCGTCTCACTTTGTGTAGTGTCAAGCGGCTCACCCTCTTCTCTTGTGTTTCTGCCGCGGAGCTGGTGCTTGTCCTTCCGCCTTTCCCCCTCCCCCCCCTCCCCCACAGCATCTGGGAAAAGCCTTGCTGCATCTCTTCGCCGCTTTTTTTTTCTTCTCTTTTCGTTTCCGAACCCGTTGACCGCAGCCCTGACGTCCGCAATTTGCGAGGACAATGGCGGCGACAGCACCGGCGCTGGAGGAAACGCGCGAAGAGTTCAGTCTGCTCCGCTACAGTGCCGGCGACGCGCTTCGCTTTGTGTTTCAGAACGGTCTGAGGAGCGCGACCGACACCAGCAGCCTCGCGACCCCGTCGGCAAGCGCGCCGGCGCTGCCTGGGCTGTGCAAGGTGGTGGAGCTGCAGGTGAGGCAGGGCCAGCGGGACCGCGCGCGGAAAGGCGGTGCCGCGGGCGACCCGCTCTACCTCGAAGAGCTCACCACTGTTGGCACGCATGAGCAGTGGTGCGCCCACTCTCAGACGGCCTGCATGCTGGCAAAGAACGCCGTGACGCAGAGCCTGCAGCAACGCATCGACGTCCGCGTGCGGCGGTATGGTGAGGCGGTGATGCGGCTCGCCCAGGTGTCGGGGGCCTCCCAGCTCACCAGCGAGGCGGAGAACGAGGGGGCGAGCGAGGCGACGCCGACGGCGGCGGCGGAGGCGCCCTTCGCCACGCCGGTGGCCTCCGCCTCCTCGCTGTCCTCGTTGCAGTCGCGCCTGCAAGCACCGGCGTCGTCGGTGAAGGAGGCAGAGGACGGCGACGAGCTCGTGCAGGCCGACGACGACGTGGCCTCCGTCGGCGAGGACGTGGACGGCGGCGAGGACGAGGACGAGCCGGAGGAGCTCGAAACGTTCCTGCTGCAGCACCCTTCGCGCGAGGTCGCGAAGGCCGTGGCGTGGGTGCGGCGCCGCTACCTGCGTTGCTGCGAGGTCATCGGGGTGCGCCCGGTCGCCGTGGTGCGCCAGCGACTGGCGCGCGCCGTCCAGTCGACGCAGAACGGCACGATTGGCGCCATCCTCGCCGCCCACAAGCGCATATCGCCACTGTCGCCCGCCTCCGAGACACCGACGTCGCTGCTCGTCGCACCTGTGGGGCGCAGCTGGATGGCGTTCCCCGAGACGGTCGTCGCGCTGCGGGAGATGAGCATCGTGCCCTTGGAGCTGAACGTCAACCTCAGAGGCTGCACCAGCTTTGGGCAGCATCGGCGCCACTTCATCGCCGTCCTCGGCGTTCTCGAGGGGTGCCGCAACACCGTCGTCTCGCTCAACCTCGCCAAGACGGGCCTCGCAGATGACGAGGTTCGCGTGCTGTGCCTCTTCTGCCGCGCCTACCTGCGCCGACTGAAGGTGCTCGACCTGAGCGGCAACAGGAGCATCACCGACAAGGTCGCCGTGTGGCTGAAGCAGCTCGCCGCCTCGGCGCCACTGCTGTGTCGTCTCACCGTGCGCGGCACCTCCCTCAGCCGCTCGCAAATGCGCACCATTACCGGCATTCTGTGCCGCAAAGCCCTCTAGCTGCCCCCCTCCCCCCCAAAGGAGTGCATGAGAGGCGAGTCCGCCGCTATGGAACAGTCACATGCCTCTCTTTTGGTACTGATGCTGGCGTTGTACTTTTGATTTCGCTGATGTGATGCTCAGTACGACACGGTGTATTGTAGCTGCTCGGAGCGTTGTTGAGAAGCAGGGAGGTTGTGCGGCGCAGCTTCGCTCCCTGTTCGAGGCCCGGCTCGAAGCCGCCATACGTACCCACTTTCTTAACGTCTTCACCCCTGAAGAGTTCACTCTCCTGATCCTCTCGCTTCTCTCCGTGCCTTTCTGATCTTGTCCCCTTGACTGAATTCCTGCATGCCACTCCACGAGACTGCGCACCCGTGTGCGATGGTAAAAGAGGCCGCGGCCACGGCATCAGCGCGTCTGCTGGAGGTGCGGCCTGTACTCGGTCTCACGCCCCACTCGTCTTGAACCGTGATTCATCTTATAGTCTCCATTCCTCCCCCCTTCATGCCTTCTTTCGCCTTCTCGACCTCCTCCGCTCGACGCCTGTTCTTCTTTTCTTTGTTTGTTCTAGCTGGCCTCGCCGGCCGTTTTCAACCGCGCGCTGTGCTACGATGGTGACGCAGCTGATGTGTGGTTTGTGTGTGTGTGTGTGTGGAACGCTGGTGCGCGTGCGCGCGACACCAGCGCACACAGTTCGCCGTCTGTTCACTTTTGTTTTTCTGTTACCTCGCCCTCGCCATGCCCGGCGACGCGCACACCTGCGTCAAAAAAAGGGAAGAAGAGAAAAAAAGAATTATTACCAGTTGGCAGCGAATATGCGAACGACGTGCGAATCACGAAATGAGACAACACAGTGTAGCGTGCCCAGTCGTCGGGAGCCGCAGTAGGCTGGCAGCGAGTGAGTTGACAAAGCAACGTTGAAGCGGCAGGCCGAAGTGGAGAACCTGAGCGTCGTCACAAAACAAAAAAGGGGGCCGACCATCCAGCTAAAGGTGTTGCCACCACCGCACCGTTTACGTTACTACCATCGTAAAGAGATGGCGATCGCTTCATGACCTCCTCCCTGCCACCTCACCGCATCCACTCTTCTGCGCCCAAACAATAACGATAAGGGTTTCCTTGACGCGAACGCCGCCGAAACACGACCCAATCACACTTGCGCGTCCGCCGCCGGACCAGTACTCACACCTCGCCTAACACAGCGTGTTCGGCGTTCGCAGCATTCTCCCCACTCCTTCCACCTTCCCCCCTCCCCCTTCTCAGCATCATTTTTTCTCGACGTGATTTGCCATGTATCGCAACGTGTCGCGGAGTGTTTCGCCGTCGACACCAGCGCGCCGTGTGGCCAAGGTGGACCTCGACTGCATCGAAGAGCTGCAAGATGCATGGTGTCGACGCAACGAAGCCCTGCGTGAACCGCCGCCGCCGCCGCTGCTCAACTCGCCCCGGTCACTGCGGGCGTGCGCTGTGGCAGACGTGAGTCCGCAAACCTCGCTGCTGAAGCTCTCACTCAAGCAGCACCTCTTCCGGGTGCTGGGCAACCCACACGCCCTCACCACGCTGCCTAACCCGACGACCGCAGAGTACGCGGAGCTGCTGCAGGCCGCTTTGCGCGCGTTCCGCGAGGCGACTGTGGGCCTCGGCACCTCGCAGGAGAAGCTCGCCGCCTTTATCGCCTTCAAGAATCAGGAGGAGCTGCGCGTGCCCCTGCTGGCCACCCTCCAGGACCTGCGCCGCCAGCTCCCTGGCGACGATCTGGCCATTGCGGACGGCAAGCCTCTCAGCCACCACCCCAACCACACCGCCGACGCTCGGCGGACGAGCATCACCGGCAGCCAGCACAGTCGTGTGAGTGCACCGAGAGCGGCCCCGCTCTCGCCAAGCTCCATCTCTGCCGAGGAGAACGAGGTGAACGCGCGACGGCGGCGCAGCAGCCAGGGCAGTCGCCGCACGTCGGCCGACACGGAGGTGTCCATCACGCTACCCATGAACCGCGGCACTCCCGTCGCAGTCAACGCCGCGCCCTCCGCGCCGACCGTAGCGGTTCCCAGTCCTGCGAACGGCGATGAGTCTGGCGGCTTCACGCCACCTGCCACGCGGTACGGCGGGCTGCCGTACAAGCCCCGCGACGTCTCGCTGCTGAACAGCAGCTACTTCGCGAACCGCAGCATCCCAAGCAACGTGAGCAACCCGTCCGGCGCGCCGCTGCCAACGTCGGCGCCGGCCACCCCATCCCGCTCCCTTCCCAGCACCGCCAACCGCGCTGCAGGCGGAAGGCCACCGCGGCTCGCCGCGTCGCCGCAGACGCCGCACGTGCCCGCCGACACCAGCCTCGACACGATCCTCCGCGATGCGGACTGCGAGGTGTCGCTGCTGAGCGGGTGCGCGAAGGACCCGCTGGCGCAGCGCTCCATCCAGAAGCAAGACCTCAGCGTCGTCTCCATCGACAGCAGCCAGCTGGACCGGCTGCTCCACATGAGCGAGCCAACCACCTCGGCGGCCGAGGTGCTGGCCGCGCGGCGGCTGGCAAACAAGCACGCCGCCGCCACCACAGGCAGCACCGTCCACGCGGTTGCTCTCTTCCACGGCGCCGCGGCGGAGGAGGATGCCTCCACCGTGTCGACGCCGTCGGCGGCCGCCGCCGCCTCCAGCCAGCCACTGACCCCGCGTGGTCGGCGCGCCTACACAAACCACACCCGCCGCGCATCGGTGCTCGTGCCCAACAGCGTGGCGCAGTCGACGGTGCAGCCCGCCTCTTCGTACGACGAGACGCACCCGCGTGCGGCGATAGCCAGCGGCAAGTCGGACGTGAGAAACTCCACGCCGCCTCCGCCAGAGCAGCTACCGCCTCCGCCAGCGATCAGCTTGGCAGAGCAGCGGGAGGGGTTTGTGTACTACTGCGCCAACCCGTCCCACACGGCAGCCCGACTGTACAGCGGCGCGCACGTTCCACTTTCTGTTGCGGTGAAGCTGTGACCCGATACGATGGGGATGGGGGAGAGGAGGAGCGGTGGCAACGCCCAAAAACCACCCCCCTTTGTTCGACGCGCAACATCACCGCGAGGACTGCGGTCGCGGTGGGCCAAGCCCCGCAACTGTATGCTTGCTGTAGTTTTCACGGATAGATTTCTAGAGTCTCCCAAGGACGCCAAGGGCATTTTATAAAAAGTGCGGTCGCCGGTCGAAACTTCGGCGTCCGCAACGGAGTGCTCTCTCTTTTCCCCTTTTCTTGGGTCAAGTGACGGGAGAACGGCAGCACACCATGTTTTAAGGTTGCTCAGGTGACTTCTTCATCTCGGCATACGGTGGTGCACGCCGCGCTTGCGTTGAACGCGAAACGAAGAAAACAAGGTCGTGTGTGAAAGAGTTCGTGCGACCCCACGTCCCTTCTCCCCTTTGTGCACCGCATTCACCTCCACCGTTGACTTTACCCCTTTGCTTTCTCTTCCGCCCTTATTGATCGACACCGCTCTTCACGCCGCCCGCTGGTGCTGCCTGGAAACGCTTGCCTTGCCGTCTCCCCATTCAACGCGGGCGCGTCATAGCCGCGCACGAACGTACACACACACACACACACACACACACGCACAACTTCGCGTCTGTGTTGTGGAGTTGCGACCTCACGCTATCACTCTTGCCGTGTCCGACGTCGGCTCTCTCTCTCTCTCCATAAACCTCACATGCGTTGGACGTTACTCGTCCACTCTTGACTGCGTCCCCTTTTTGTTGGGGATCCGACCATTCTTACCTGCGCGTACTCCGCAACTCTGCCTGCCTCCTCTGCCTGCTCTTGTTGGTTTTGCGGGTAAGGCGAGTCCATCCACGTCTCCTGTCCTCGCTCCCCCACCCGCACCAGAAGCGACGCTTGCCGCGAATAATACACTTTGAAGGTCAACAGCCGCTTTGCGTCGTCGCGCTCGCACTCAGCGCTGAGCGCACACGCCGTCATGAGCATCAACCCGACGATCGGGGACAAGGATGTCCTCCAGCGCCGCACCGCGGCGAACCCAAGATACAACGGCGTGCAGGCGGTTGTGGAGTCTGGCATGACCACGCAGCTCGCACAGTACATGCGCGATGTGAAGGTCAAGACGAAGAAGCAACCCGGCGAACTCTTCGCGCGCGTGCGGACGGACATCATCGCCGCATTTCTTGATAGCCAAGAGCCGAAGCCCGTTCTCGAGGACGGCGGCTTCGCACGTCCGATGGACGAGTACGGCGGCGCCCAAAACGGCGACGGCAAGCCCGCGACGAGCTACCTGCTTGTCGACTGCCGCGATGTCGCCGACTACGGAACGTGCCACATCAAATCGGCGCTCCACTACCCCAAGATCAAGCTGCAGCACGCGACGAGTCCGTTTCTGCCGGAGATGTACGCGTACAAGAACAAGGAGAACAAGGTTATTGTGCTGTACGACCTGGAGGAGGAGGCGGTCGTCCCGCTGGCCAACACCATGTTTCAAAAGGACATCGACAACGTCGCCATCATCGCTGGCGGGCTGCGCGAGTTTGCGCAGGACTACGAGGCCTTTCTGACTGCGCCGTCTCCGGTGCCGGTTGTGCCGCGCGACGTGCGACTGAAGCGCCGCGCTGACGAGGTGACGCAGGCACGCAGCGAGGCACGAACCACCATGTCGCACAAGCCGAAGAGTCTCTCGAGTAGCCTCGCTCGCAGCAACCGAAAGGGCACATTTTAGGCGCTTCTCGGCTGCACCCAGGAATCACGCACACAGGTAGTCCCCACCCCATTCGAAGTAAACAGCTGTCCACTGGAACGACGCAAGGGACGGGCACGTTTCGCACTCACATGGGCGCAGCAAATACTTGATGCTCTGCTTACTCCGCACACAACAGCAACAAAAGAGACGAGCACCCGACCTTGTCCTGTTGTGCACTCGACGAGAGCGGAGTTGGGGCGTTGCGTGGACAGGGGATTCGAAGGCGCGCAAGACAGGTTATCGTGTTCTCCTCAAGGCTACTTGCCGTGACGCAGGGTTTGAATATCGCGTCACAGCACCAGCCCACTTTCTACCTAAACTGCTGGTTTACGATCACCTGCACAACAAGAATGTCTGCAAACAGAGTGCAGCAAAAGAAATAGAAGACAGCACGCGCAAACGAATGGAACAGAAACGGGGGGGGGGGGCGAAGTGCGCACCTTGCACGCAAACTCTCTTTTCGCATCGACGGAAGCCTCCGGGAAGCAGCGCCGGTGTGCATCAAGCTCGACTAACCTCTCCTCCTGGCTAGAAGGCAGCGTGCCAGCATGGTGCTGAGTGAGGAGGGAGCCCTGGACGCCATTCTGTCGCGTGCAAGGCGAATACTTTAACGCGCGCCGCCAGATGGGCTGCGTGGCGCTGTTTAGAGATTCTTGCGCACTGTGCCATCGTCCTCGATGCCTTCCACCACCTGTCCTGTACACGCCGCCTTTCCTCCTCTCGTATCCCATCGCGCTCTTCGACGCGTTTTTTCTTTTCCACCCTCATACACACGCACGCTTCTCTGACACGCGTCCTCGCCTTTTCTCCGTGGTCTGCCATCGCGCTGCACAGTATGAAGCTGAGCGCGTGCAACTGCCTCGTAGCCCCTCCATCGTCGCCTCTCCTCGCTCTCGCAGGTGCACAGCTACGCGCCTTGAGACGGCTTTGGTGCCCGTGTTGAGCACACCCACACCCACACTCACACCCACAGACATCGGCGCTCTCACGCATCCTCGATCGCACAACACGGTGCCCTGTTCGGCCGCTTCTCTCCTCCCCTTTCTTGCTCTCCCTCTCTCGCACTCCCGCTGGAGCACCTTCATCGCCGCCTACCTGGACTCCGCCCTCACGCGCTCAAGCCCTAGGACCCCTTCCCTTCGTACATACACAGCTCGTCTTACCTGTTTGTTGTTCTCTTCTTGTTGCCCCGTCATCACTTTGCATCTGTCGCTGACACCACCGCTGGCGCTCGCGTTCTCGAATTGCCAGTGCGGCGTCGGGTGTTTTCGGTGTCTGTGTGTGTGTGTGTGTGTGGGTGGGTGTTCGCGTCCGTTGGCGCAGAACAGCCTCGCGGCACAAAGCCGCGATCTACACGCCGTGCCTCTCCCTCTCGCCGCCCTTCGCCTACTTTCCCCCACTCCTTCCCCACTTTGTGTTTTGCACCGTTGTTGCTAAGATTAGCCTCCAAGTTTTCACGCCCTTCACTGCCGTCTCACGAGCCGGGAAAGCGGTGCGCGACGCAAGCTCTCCCCTGCGATCACCCTTGACCCCCCACCCCATCTCCCTCCCCCATCCACACACCACTTCTCATCACCACCCCCCCCCTCCAACCCTCCCCTCTTGCTCACTTCCAGTCTCTTCCTTCTTTCCTTCTGGCTCTCCTGTGCGACACATCTCACGAACCACGCGAGGAGGACTACTCGCGTGTTCACTCTTTACATTTCTCCTGCCCCCCCCCCTCCCCCTCCCCTCTCTCACCTGAGCGCTTGCGAGCCCAGTGTCCTGATCGACCACCTCTGTCACAAGTGGCTCCGCTCCGCACCGTCCGCTGCTCCCACCACCGCGTCTTTGCACTCCCACCCGCCTTTCGCTCCTTCACGCGTTTTCTCTGTGTGTGTGTGTGTGTGCGCGTTTGTGTCCCACTACGCCGCCCAGCCTCCAAGCCGCATCAGTCGTTTCTCCTCCCCTCCCCCTGTGTTTCCATTTGTTTCGTCCCACCCATTTGACTGTCGCTGCGTCTCTCCGTCTCGGCCTCGTTTCCCTCTTCCTCGTTTTCTTCTCCTTTCTGCTTCCCTCTAGAAGACACGCCATTCCGTGGCTGTCGGTGACGGAGTGGCGCACACGTGTTGTTTGGCGTCAGCAGTAGCACCAGCAGCAGCCCACGCGCACGCGCACACACCCTCGCCCTCCCCCTCTCCGTCTAGCCGACGTCGGCGCAGTGAAGAAGAACTCAAAGCGTCGAGCAGCCCGGACGACGTCAAAAGCCGTTGTCGGTGAAGGTGCACCTTCCGACACCCCAACTCCGCCTCGTGAACCCTTTTTCGCCCTTCACCCACCTCCCCTCCCACTCCCACTCGATCCTACAAGACCCACCAAGCGCCATTCTCGCCCTCTGTTCCCCCTCCCTCCGCGTTTTTGTTTCTTCCTTCCACGCGCGTCTCGCTCTTCTTCACCTTGTGGTTGCCCCGTGCCCCGTGCCCCCTCCCCTCCACCTTTTCTTTCACACAGCCTTCGCTGTCCCCATCCTAGCCCGTTTACGTCTTCGCTCTCTCTTCTGTCTTTTTCCTCTGCTGGTGCGTTGGACAATTGCGGCGGCATCGGTTTCTTGTTTCTGTCGCTCAAGTTGCAGATTCGCGTTCTCTCACAAGCTCTCTCTGTTTCTCACACACACGCGCGCACGCTTGAGCACAGAGGCGCACCCCGGCACGCGCACGCACGGCCGGACCTCCCCCCCCCCCCCCCCGTGAGACGGCAGTCCACGTGCCACTTTTTTTTTGTCTCTACTTCTTCTCGCCTGACTGCAAGGGAGGAGGCAAGCGACATTGTCGTGCTTCCTCGTCGAGTGCATGCAAGTAGATATCGGCAATAACCGGGTTTGCCAGAACTTCGGCGGCATCGTCTCCAGCGAGGAGCTTCGCGAGCTCAACAGTCGCCTGCAGCAGGAGCACGCCGGCGCGAGCGCACCGTCAGGCAGTGGTGTACGTGCGCCGCCGCCTCAGCGCCGAGTCGATCCCAACAGTGGTGTTGCCCGGCAAGGCAGTCTCGAGGGTGCTGGGCGCGCGCGCCGCCGCTCGTCCTGCAACCTCAGTCGCTCCTCCGCCGGCTCGCGACACTCACGCAACCCGCCACACCGACACGGTAGCACGCAGCGCAGCCGCTCTCTTCCGTCCCTGTCCCCTGAGGAGGCCCCTCTCGGAGCAGCCGTCCTGCGCACCGCTGCGGCCGCGCAGACCGGGCAGGGCGCGTGGATGAACACGCCGGGCAACAGCAGCACCACGCAGAACGCCGCCGACTCCCCGCGCGCCAACGCCATTGGGGTGGCACGAAAGCCAAGCAACTTCATCACGCGCGCGGCACCGCCGTCCGCCACACCTTCCAACCTCGCCGCATTCTCTGCTTCGGCCGGCCAAGTGGGGGTTGGGGCAGGAGCGGGAGGAGCAAGCTTGTCGTCGATTCCCATGGCGACCGTGGCCTCGGCGCAGCTCCGCCAGCGCGGCTGGTCGGACGCCGCCAACGGCTCCGCGAATGGAGCCGCCGCCGATGGTGCACCCGCACACGCCGCTGGCAACGGCAGCGCCAACCGCGGCGCAGGCAACAAAAATGGTGACGGTAACCGCCGTGCCGAGGGCGGCAGTGGCGGCTCGCATGACGCCGGCGGTGGCGGTGGCGGTGGCGGGAGCGACGGTGGCAACCGCAACGACAAGCCCGCCGGTGCCGCCGGTCCAAAGCTGGCGCAGACGAAGATCCAGGTCGGCATGCGACTGCGCCGATGGATCATCATCAACCGCATCGGCGCCGGCTCGTTCGGCGAGACCTTCACCGCGATGGAAGTGGACGGTCCTGTAGCCGAGGAGGACAGCCTCACCGTAGCCCCCGAAAACCTAGCTCTGCTCGAGAACCTGCCGCCACTGGAGGAGCGCAATGAAGTGTGCATCAAGGTGGAGCAGGAGAACAAGAACGTGCTGCGGCTCGAGGCGCTCGCGCTGAAGAAGGTGCAACCGTGCCCGCAGGTGGTCCGCTACCTCGGCAGTGGCTGCACCAACGGCATGAACTACCTCGTCATGGAGAAGCTCGGGCCCAACCTAGCGGAGCTGCGGCGTCGCAGCCAGCACGGCACCTTCAACATCTACACCACCCTCAAGGCCGGCATATCATGCCTGACGGCGATTCGCGGCGTGCACGACCTCGGGCTGGTCCACCGCGATATCAAGCCGTCCAACTTTGTCACCGGGCTGCCCGGTACGCCGGAGCACACGACGTGCTACTTGATTGACTTCGGCCTGGCCCGCCGGTTCCGCCGCTCGAACGGCGAGATTCGGCCACCGCGCGACAACGCCGGCTTCCGCGGCACGAGCCGCTACGCCTCCGTCGCGTCCCACCATCACCAGGAGCTCGGCCGCGTGGACGACTTGTGGAGTCTGCTCTTCATGCTTGTGGAGTTCGCAACCGGCACGCTGCCGTGGCGCAAGTACAAGGAGAAGGACGACATTGGCCGCTGCAAGGAGGAGTCGATTAGCCCGCATCTCGTGCGCAACCTGCCACGGGAGTTCCAGCCATTCCTAGCCCACCTGCAAACGCTCCGCTACGAGGACGAGCCAGACTACGACTTGCTCCTCACCCTGATGCATCGCGCGCTGGAGCGGCGCGGGTACCCGCCGAACAAGCCGGTCGAGTGGGAGATGGACCCGTCCATGATAGACTCCGGCATGGACGCCGACGGCATGCCGGTCGCCGAGGCGGGTGCGGCCCCGGCGGTGCACGGCTCGGTGCTGCGCCTGCACGACGTGGGACCGGCGCCGGAGGCCGTCGCCAACGGGCACGCCGTCGCGATCGATGCGAATGGTCGCCCGGTGCAGGTCCCTCCGCGACGCGCCGCCCCGCTGCAGCCCGACGCAGGCCCGCGGGACGGGATGCACACGCCCCTGCACGGCAGCAACGCCGGCCGCGTCGGCAGCGGCGGCCGGAACGTTGCCAACGGCGTCCTGGTCAACGCGTACGGCAGCGATGCACCGCTTCAGCAGACCAGCGGCACGCTGCGCGTCAGCGAGGTGGACGTTGGCGGTGCGGCCGCCGCCGCGGCGCAGGACGGCGTGTTTGGGCAGACCACGCTGCTTGTCGATCCGTCGCTGCCGTACCATTCGCAGCGCCTGCGGCCCGGCACGGCAGACGGCATCGGCGGCACGGGCGGGTTTCCAGCCGAAGGCAGCGAGACTCCCGGGGCACCGGCCAGCTCGGAGGAGTACGACCCGAACGAGTTCTCGCCGCGCGAGAAGGACGAAGTCACGCCGGGGCGCTCGGCCGCCCTGACGCTGTCGGCGCCGTCGCCGGTTGCGCCCACTGGCAATAGGATGGGCAGCTCAACTGCCGTGGTGCCCCCGCCAGGGTCCGTCCTCGAGCCCAATAACTCCTCCCAGTGGCGCGACGGGGTCGATAGCCGCAACGGCGACCCGCGCCGCTCTAGCCAAACCGGTCACAGCAACACTGGCGAGCTCGAGGGCGGCCGGCGCGCCCAGCACCAACCCCCGCAGCCACAGCAGGCGCAGCAGGGCATGGGCGGTCCTGCAGCCGACCTCGACGCGGCAGCCGGGGCCGAGGCGGGCGAGGCGCAGCAGGGCGCCGCTGGCAAGGGCTCGTCAAAGCAAAAGAAGAAAACCAACTGCGATTGCGCGATGATGTAGACGCGGCGAAACGAGGGCGCGAAAACAAACGAAGCGGTGGTGGCGCGCTGCGTGCGTGCGTGAGTTCATCGCCTCGCGCGTGCCGGCCCCGACTCTTTTGTTTCGCTCTTCGTCCCTTTCGCGCTGTTGACTGTCCTGTGCTGTACCATTAGATAAGCCGCTCCCAAGCCCTTCGCGCTTTGTTTTCTCGTGTTTTTTTTTTGTTCGACCTCACTGCGTGTGTGTATGTGTGTCTGTTTGTGTTTGCGTGTGATCTGCTGCCCCTACGCGCGCCGGCGATGGTGGCGCTGGCCTCCACTCTCCGTCTTTTTCTTCTCTGTGGCCCGAAGACTCCAAAGTCTCATCCCCCTCCCCCCCTTGCCCTGTGCGTATGTGTCGAGGCAAGTGAAAAGGCGGCGGTCCAGTCTCGGTCCATGGGGGGGGGGGATGGTAGTCGAAGAGCCGCGAAGGGCGAAGTGACGCGCTGTGGTGGTGCCTTCTCCCCCGTTCCTCGTACTGCTGGCGACTACCCGTGTGTGCTGCTTTCCGTTTTGCGTGATCGCTCGGGGCCTACCTGTGTCCTGAGTCGCAGCCATTGCACCGAAGGCGTCACCTTGACGAGTCCATCCGTGACTCCTATTCAAATGTTGGGGGTGCCTCGTCACTGTTTGTCCCTTGCGTCTCGGGCGTTGTGGATGCAATGTCTCCGACGGTGGCGCCTTCGAGCACCCGCGCCGCAGCGAGGCGACACTCCTCGCCGTTTCCCGCCGCCACCCAAGACTCCGTTTCTTGTTTCGTTCTGGCGTTGCGGTGGTTTCCGGTGCGTGAACGTCCTGCTGGTGCGCTGGCTCGCAGGGCTGCAGCGTGCCGCTCTCCTTGTTTGTGCCTCTTGCGCACGGCGTGGGCTGTCTCTTGCTCTCTGCTTCTTCTCGTGAGCTTGGGCTCTCTTTCCGTCTTGGTGAGACGGGCGCGTCTGATTTTGGCGGCTGCAGCCCCCCGCAGTGTCGCCAGCGGGGGTGGAGGGGGCTTCCCCCTTCTCGTCCTATAGCTGCGTCAATGACGCGCATGTTACTGGGGTGTAGAGCGCCGTTTTGGAGTAGCATCCAGGCAAGGGGATTGTGGGGCGTGACGCAGCCCCTGCTGCGGCGCTCAGCAAGTGCGACTGCAGGCGTCAACCCGAGTGGATCGGCTTGTGCCGAACCGGTGGCACGAACCCCTGTGCACTTGCGCATCTGTCCTTCCCTGCCCTACAGTTTTCCGTCTACTCCTTTTTTGTTGGCTTTGCGTTTTGTCCTGGGTGCGTCCCCTCCTGTTTCTCTTCTTTGCGTCCCCCCTCCCTCCTCCTCGCTTTCGTTGCTCCTGTTGAGTTGCTGTTCTGGTGGTGGCTGTTGTGGCCCGCGTGCGTCTGAGCCAGCGGAGTCGCCTGTCCTCTCTGCTTCGCGGCAGTCGTCTGTGGATGATGTGTGTGTGTGTGTGTGTGTGCGGGTGCGCGTTGCACGGCCTCCTGTCGTTCGTGCAGCTGCGGACGTGACCGTCTTCGAGCCTTGCTTTTCTGATGTGCACCTCTTGCGTGCGTAGGGGCCACGAGGAGCGGCGGTGCGCGAAGGGCGATGGGGAGCACGAGTGGAAAAGAGTCCGGCAGCGCCGCTCGGGTGTTGCCTGCTCGTTTCGTAGCATGTTTTGTGTTCGTGGTATTAGTCGGCCCTTGTGCCGCCGTCCCCTGAGGATCAACTCCGTGCACTATTCGCCCCAGTCCGCGTGCTCCCATGTCCTTTTCCCCCTTCCCCCTCCCCTCGTACGTGCATCGTCACCTGACGCGCACGCACGAGCGCTGTCCTCCCCCCCTCTCCTCCTTTGTTTTTGGTGCTTCTGGTCTCTGTCCTTGCTGCCGAACTGCTTTTGTTTTTCTCCCTTTTCCTGGCGCTCTCCATTCGCCCCCTTCGGGATGTGTGTATGTGTGTCCTTGTGAGGTGCTCTGTAAGCACCTTGCATGCGTTGCGTTGGTTTGCGTGTACGCCTGTGTGTGTGCGTGTTTTCTTTTTCCACCTTGAGTCTTCTCCGTTCCTCCTCCATCTTGTTCTCCTCTCCTTTTTGTCCACGCGCTCCTGTGTGTGTATGTGTGTGTGTGTGTACACCCTTGTGTGTCGGCCCTGCCACGACCTCCGCCAGCTGGTTGTATAAAAAAACACAAACAAACCTCCGCCTCCCGCCCCTCATCCCCCCTCTCAACAAAAGAGAAGAACTCTTACCCCCGTTAAAGCGATGATGGACATACCCTCCCCTCGTTCTCTGCACCAACTCCTAGCCCACGAAAATGAGAGTAGAAGAGGTCCAAGACAGACGACTAGTAGAGGACGCCACAAGAGATGGAGCTGCTCCGCGTAGCTTGGTCGCTACTGCTTTGTTGGAGCCGACTGTGCGTCGCGAACGTCTCAAGACGGCCACTCACAACACGCACTGGAGTGGTGGCCGTGTGGTTGTGAGAGCGTCACTCGACATCGTCCTGCTCCGTCGACAGGGAAAAAGGTCCCACGCCGAGCGGAGCACGATGCGTCTTGGTGCGGACCCGGGTCACGGTTGCGGTCGACCGCAAAACAGTGACAAAAACAAGTCCGAGGCGGTGCTCACACGCCGTGGGTTGCGCGACGACAAGCCTTCCATACTAGCGTGGAGGACGTCTGCGCACTGGCGCACTGCGTCATGGCTCGGCCGTCTTGTCTCTGCTGCTATTCTCACTCTTTCCTCTGCCTCCTCCGTCTCGACCTCACCACTCCCTCGTCGCTCCCCGCCTTGTTGTGTACCCCCTCCCCTCCCTTTCCTCCTCCGTGTCTCATCGCACACACGTGCGCATGGCCCCCCTCCCCTCCCCTCCCCTCCGGCCGCCTCACACCAACGCACGCGAGCACCGAAACGAAATACCAGGTGACACGCACGCACACCATTGTCTATCGACCTCGCCAACCATCAAGAAGCTCGCACAAAAAAAAAAACAAGAACGAAGAGAGGGAAGTACATTCATTCACCCTCGCAAGCTGCTTTGACGTGCATCTGCACCGCCACACGCTCCTCGCACAGGCGCCGTGCCGACGACCAGCGCGTGCCTTTTCTTTTGTCTGGGCTTGCAGCTCGTCTTCCTCATCTCGAGGGGACGTCGCCCTGCGTCACGGGCACTCGCGGAAGTACAAGAACCGGCCAACCACCCGAACCCCTCTCTCTCTCTTCTTCTCTTCCTCCTCCTTGCGCCGTCCGCCCCCGGCCGTTGATCCATGTCGGAGCTGGACAGCCTAATCGAGGAGCTCTTCCCCGATAAGAAGGAGGGGAGCAAGCAAGCGAGCCCGGTGGTCCCCGCTCTGTCGCGGCGGCGCTCCGAGTGGGACGAGGACGGTGAAGACGTCCTCTCCCCGCGTCGCGACGCCGCAGCGGTGCCGACCTCGCGCCACTCCCTCAGCTCCTCCGCCGCCTTTCGCCTCGCGGCCGCAAAGCACGGCATCCCCACGCGTGCCGCGCCGGGTCACGCCTTCGACGACGACAGCGATGAAGATGATGGGCCAAAGCGCCAGGCTCCAGCCGCCATCGGTGCGTCACAACTCACGTCGCCGGGCTCGGCCCACGGCATCCGAAGTCCAAAGGCGGTGCTCTTCCCGGTGCCCTTCCCGTCCCTGGGCGACTCCGAGGGCGGCTTCGTCTGCTCCTCCCGCTGCTTCCTAACCAACGTCGGCGCGCCGCTCACCAGCGGGACGGGCCACCCGTCACTGCAGCAGCTGCGCGCCATCGCGGCGGATGAGCGCGGCTGCGTCGGGGGCTCGCGCATTCAGGCGATGCTGCGTAAAGGCGCCTTCCACGCGGCGATCGCGAAGCTGGGCAACGGATGCCTCGATCACCACGGCGACTACTCCAACGAGGGTGGCTGCTCGCAGATTTTGTGCCGTCACTGCAACTACATGGTCGTGCGCCTGCAGGACGCCGAGTGGGACGACGCCGGCGGCTCGGTGAATCTCTACCTCACGCTGCGCAACTTCTACCCCGACTGGTCTCGCCTGGCGAGCGCAACGCCGGTTGGAATCGAGGGCGTCGCAGAGGCCTCCAACTACGTTCTGCGCGCCAGACCGGCCGTGGCTGCGTACTGCTGCCAGTGCTCGTGGGTGACGGTGCACTCCGCCAAGGCCCTCATCGAGACGCGCTTGACGGACATCGCCATGTCGTCCAAGTCTGCGAAGGAGGTGCAGCACCCGTTTGCCACCGAGCTGCCCCTGCGGCCAGGTGAGGCGCGCCGTCCCCCGGTCTGGGTCTGCCACGGCCACCCGCGGTAGGGAGAGGAGGGGGCGAGGTTGAAGAGGGGAACTGGAGAGAGGGATGGAAGCTCCACTCGAGTGGGGTGCACCCCCTGCCGCACGTGGACACGCACACATGGCCCGAACACGACGTGACTCGCAAGCGACGGCGCCTGCTCACTGTGCTCCCCCGGGGTTGCAAGGCCTCTAATCCTGCCCAAGGTACGGAACGGAGGAGCCGCAGGGAGGGAGGGAGGGAGGGAGGGGGAGGGGCGGAGGTGACGACCTGTACAAAACTGCCAGCCAGAACCTGCTCCGCGCTTGTTGTGTGCCGCTCCTGTGGCTCTGCTCGAAAAATGCTGTCGCCGGAAGAACCGACGATGGACGACGAGCAGTGCCACGCAGGTGTCTGAGCAGCGGCGTTTCACGGGGTGGCGGTGGAGAGGGCATTGTGTGGGCGAGCGAACGTGTGACGCGCTGTGGTCGGCCCCTTTTGGGTTTCTTCGGTCACGCACGCGATGTAGATTTCATTACTCTCTTTTACGAACTGGCATTTTTCCCCCCTACCCTCTGAGGTGCGCCCCGGCAGAGGGCTGACGCACCAACGCACACACACACACAGCGATTGCCACGGCTTGTTTGTCTCTCGCGCCTGCTGACGGGGTCCACTTGTCTCATTTCTCTTCCGCGTTCGACTGCCGCTCAACTCCACGGCGCTCGTAAGCGGCCAGCCTCAACCTGATCGCGCTCCTCTCTTTTTCCTCTTTGCTCCCACAGTGACGCGGTAGCAGCCGCGCAAGCAGGCTGCTTGCGGTGTGGGCACCGGCGGTACTCGGGTGGATGGGCGAGGGTTGTGAGATTGTTTGTTTTTCTCGCGAGCTGACAGTAGCGACCGAGACGCCGCGCAAGCAGAGGGGAGAAGATGAGTGCGCCTTCCTTTGCGCATCCATACACGCACTCGCATACACACGTGCACGTACTTGCAGGGCAGAGAAACAGAACGATCTACACGTGTACGAGGACACCAAGCGCAAGGCTCGAAGACCACTGATAACCTAGTCAGAACCCTAATCCTCGACTTGCTCAGGTTCTCCGGCGCTTTGTTATCGACTTGTTTGCGCGGCATGCGCCGACTGTGCGCCCCCCCCCCTCCTGTCCCCCTCTCCCTTCCCCTCTCAAGGAACACGAAGAAAAAAAAAAAAACGTCACGATTCCGCTTGCATTTCGCAGCGGAAAATGCGGCAGCCGTCACTGCGCTGTAGGGACCTCCAGCATCTTGCTTTCTTGATGTGTGCGTGTGTCTGTCCGTGCCACGCCGCCGATGGGGTGCGTCGTACGCACCGCCGTGCCGTTGACGTCGTAGTTGATGGTGCCGACGAGTGTCGACCCACGAGTTTGGTGCACACGAGCACACGGACACATGCGCACACACCCACACTAATATGAGTGCGGTATGCTCAGAGCTTTTATGGGATGCCTTCGCTGGCTCTTTTTCCCTCAACGGATGTCTCTCCGCCACGCAATGGAAATGCCCTCTCGCTCTCTGTCTCCGTTCCTGCTGCTGTTTCCCCGCTTACCAGCTCCGAGGCGTGACGCTGTCATCCTTCACGCCCACAAGTAGAGGCCACTGTCTGAGTCACACTCCTCATTAATTCTCTTCCACGCCTGCCCCTCACCTTGACACACGACTCTCTCTCCCTCTCTCTGTCTCTGTGTTCTCTTCCCTTCTCCCCTCCGACACCGCCCTTTGATCTGTAGAGCACGCGATGCCGGCCAAGAAGAAGTCCACCAAGGCGGACGCCTCGAAGAAGGAGGAGCTGCCGGACCCGGCATCGGTAAAGAACGGCGTGAGCACGACGTTCATTGGCGGCTGGTCCGCGTACGAGACGATCGAGTCCGTCAGTGAGGCAAGTCGGCAAGTCGTAGCCGCGCACACGGGGCCCGACGGCGTCGTGGCTACTCCGCTGCCGCGCACCAACGTTCTCCTACTCCCTACGCCAGAGGGCGCAGCCGACGACGCCGCGCAGACGATCTTCACCGTCGAAGTGGCGGACCAGCTCTTCGTGGAGGGCGTCACACGCCAGCAGTGCGCGCAGGCGCAGTCGCTCGTCAAGACGTGGCCGCCCGCCCCCGCGGCGGCGACGGAGAGCGCCGAGGAGACGGCAGCTGCCGCCGCCGTGTCGGCGGAGCAGACGATGCCTCCGGACGCCACCGCGGAGCCGCCGGCGCCGCCCTACGCGGAGGCGTTGAACGATGAGCGGTACGCGCAGGTGATCGCTGTCGGGCCCAGCTATGCCGCCCGCGACGTTGTGATTCGCGGCCGCTGCTTCATCGAAGGCGTCGCGCCTAACCTAGTCGTGCCCCCACGACTGCCCGAGAAGCCGAACCTCGATGCCGTGACGCTGGACCCTCCCACGGCGGGTGAGGGGGCGGCCGGAGATGCGGCGCCAGCGGCGAAGCCTAAGAAGGCGGCGGCGAAGGACAAGAAGAAGGGCAAGCAGAAGCTGACGCCGGAGCAGCTGGAGGAGCTGGAGCGCAAGAAGGCGGCCCTCGAGGCGCAGTACCTGCAGCAGACAGAGGAGGCCGTGCAGCGTGCCAGGGAGGAATCGGACTACCTCATGACCTTTGCCCACCCCAACCGCTGGGTGCACGTTGTCTTCCGGCACATGACGTTTGCCGGCCCCGTCGAGGTGCGCCGCGCTCACGTCTCCTTCCAGAACTGCCGCTTCGTGTGCACGACCGCCGACCCTGCCGTCGCGGCCCGTCCGCTGCTCCTCGTCAGCCAGTACTGCCACGTGCAGTGCAGCAAGTGCAGTTTCGAGGCACCGCAGCGGTGCGGCATCTACGCCCTGCCCAGCGCCCACGTCGAGGTGCGCAAGTGTCTCTTCAGCGGCGTGAGCCAGGACGCGCTGTGGGCGGCGCGGCTGCCCGGCGTGTCGCCTCAGTCCACGAGCGCCGCGGGCGCGGGCGCGGACGCTGGCGACGACGAGACCGGCGCTGACCCAGCTTCTCCCAGCAACGGGGCCGACTCGCAGGCCGGCGAGCACAAGAGCACCACCGCCCTCGCCTTCCCCGTGGTGATTAGCGGCGACCTCAAGGACGCGGCGCAGTCCGCCCTGGCAGACCGCAGCGCCGCGGTGGGGATTCAGACCGACAGCGCCAAGCTGCTGCTACA
Source organism: Zelonia costaricensis (assembly GCA_030849075.1). Lineage (NCBI taxonomy): Eukaryota > Euglenozoa > Kinetoplastea > Trypanosomatida > Trypanosomatidae > Zelonia > Zelonia costaricensis. The sequence continues at coordinate 13,264 of JASAOO010003383.1, read as the reverse complement.
GAGCTGCGACTTCATCTGCCTCGGCGTGGGCGTTTACGTGAAGGGTAGCTACACGGGCTACATCACGCAGCACAAGGTCGCCCCCAAGTCGGCCCAAAAGCTCGCGCCCGAGGCGTGCGACACCTCGCTGGACGGCAACTCATTTCACCACTTCGCCAACGCGGCCCTGCTGCTGGACCGCTCGGCACGGCTTGTGTCGATTCGCCACAGCTTCGTGGAGGCGTGCGCCTACTACGGGCTCGACTGCCAGGGCGGGGCCAGCTCCGTGCTGGTGCGCCAGAACTTCTTCGCGACAGACGCGGCCGTGCGCATTCGCGAAGGGGCCACCGTGGCCTTGATGCACAACGACTTCCAGAGTATCCCCCGCAATGACAACTCGCTCGAGAACCCGTGCCTGCAGCCCGTCTATTAGGCGCTCTCGCGTTGGGGACGGAATGGGGAAGCGGCGGAGCGGGCCGAACGCAGGTGTGTTGTGTGTTGCCGGCGGACGTCCTCTCACCTGCCCCCCTCCCGTTTTTCGTCTTCCGCGTCGCCTCCTGCGCCTTGTGTTCTAGAGCTGGGTAGAGGGGGGTTGTTGTCTCGCGTGGAAGCGCTGCTGCCGTGTGCGTGTTCATTTTGCCGCAAGAAGAAAAAAAGGAAATGGAGCATCTGTCATGTCTTTCTTCCCGCCCCCCTTCCTCTCTGTGTGTGTCATTTGCTCGCGTTGTTGAGGCGGTGTCTCGAACGCGCGGCGATGTATGCTGCACTGATGTACACTAAGCCACTTTTTTTTTTTTTTTTTGGTCACTCCCACCCACCCACCCCCCTTCGGTGGCGTGTCGCCGTGGCTTTTGTCCAAGAAGAGGACGCGCCTCTGTGACTCCACACGTTGCAGCCAGTGCGTCCATCTAACTACCAAGAAACGGAGGATTTCTGCTCAGCTTCGCGCCGCAGCACTGCATCCATCTCGTCTCGTTCCGTGGAGGAAGCCACAGCGGACGCGGTGAGACGCGTCAGACGGCAAGGTCTTCGAGGTCCGCGAGGGGGGCAGGGGCTTGTGGACGACTAAAAAAGAAAACAGTGGCTGTCGAGTACAGGAAGCGCTTCTCAGGGAAGCCCCCTGTGTCGACACAAAGCCACAACAGTCTCGCTGACATTCCGCAAGGTCGAGCGCGCCCCTTTCCCGCCTCCTCTCCACAGTGCTTTACAGCAGAACATGCCGCTTCAAGGATTGCGACACCTCATCCATTCACGTGACCCCTTTTTTTTCTCTCCCCATTTACCTCCGCTGCTGGTTACGTCAACACCCCCCCCCCTCAACACACACGCACACACACACACACACACAACCGCACGCTCTTTTGAACCCGACGCACAGGTACCTTACAAGCCCTCCTCTCCTTCCCCCTCTCCCTCTCTCCCAACTCTTTTTTTTCTTTTGCCAGAGCCGAGCCGTGTTGCCCACCTGCCGTGTCGTCGACCCGCAGGCTGCCCCACACTCTCCCCATCTTTCTCAACCACTCTTGGCTTCGCTTTTCCTCCCCCGCGTCGCACTTTTAGCTTGCGTAGTGCATCCGCTTTTTTGTTTGGGTTTATTGCTTCCATTTTTCCGACGTTCTCACCTTCTTACCGACTCCTGAACCTTCACGCGTCTTCTGTTCACCTTCAGAGCGCGTCTCACGGTTTCCACCCCACTCCGCTGTCCCGCCTCCTCCCCCCTCCCCCGTAAGCAGCGGCGTTCCGCAGGACACACAGCAGTGTTCGCCATCGCGCGGGTGCCCTCTTGCCACACCGCAGCTACCTTTGTCAGGCACACCCTCAAGTGCACAGCCTACGCAGTTTAGCCCCGCTCCCTCTACACTTCCCCCCCCCCTCTCCGCTGGCGGCGCGTCCTCATTAGCTGCCATGACGCTAGACAACAAGCAGCGCACAATCGCCGCGGCGGTCGTCTCCGTCGTGGCCGCGGCCGCGTCGCTTTACTACTTGCTGTACAAGAAGGGCGCCGGCGCATCGAGGGCGGGTGAAGGCGCCAACGGGAAGGCGGCGTCCGCGATGCACAAGCACGCCTCGGGGGCTGGCGGGGAGGCCTCGGGCACCGGCATCCGGCCCGTCTCTAGCATCGTGAAGAAGGGCTACACCCGCGAGCAACTCGCCCAGTACGACGGCGTCAAGAACGAGCGCATCTTCATGAGTGTCAAGATGAAGGTCTACGAGGTGGCTCCGCACTTCTACGGACCGGGACAGCACTACCACGTCTTTGCCGGCACCGAGGCATCGCGTGCGTTGGCCAAGGCGGACTTGACAGGCAAGTACCTGAATCAGTACTGGGTGAACTGCTCTGAGGAGGAGCTAGAGGTGCTGGAGGAGTACGTGGAGAAGTTCAACTCCAAGTACCCCATCGTCGGCTGGTACGTGCCCGACGACCAGTTCTACAAGGTGACGGAGTAGGACTTGCACTCATGCATGACGCGCGCCCTATCCCGAACCGTGCACGGCCTATAAACGCTATTGTCATCAGCGGATGTGTGTGTGTGTGTGTGTGTTCATATGCGGTAGGTTGACTGTTCCCTCAGCGAGGACTGTCAAAGCGGTGCCAGCGAGAGCGTTTTCCTGTTTCCCTTCTCCGCCGGATTTCCGTGGCACCCACTCCTGCGCTGCGGAACCGCTCGTGCATGTGCCACGCCAATCCCTTGCTTGCTTGTTGGGTTTTTTTTTTTCTGCATGCGGGCATCACCGGTACCCACATGCGTCTCGGCACCTGCGCGAGAGGGCAAGGCAATAAAGCGTGAGTTGTTCAGAGAGTCGGTGGCTCAGTCGGCGGGAGAGGGTGAGGGTGGGGGTGGGGGGAGGGGGAAGAGCCGCAGCGTGGCGTACTTTGACCGGTGGCCGCAGCGCTGGTGTGTCTTTCTTTCTTCTTTTTTTCGTGCCGCTTGGAAGAGTGCTGGCGTTGTCGAAAGGTGCGGGTCACGGCGCCTTCCCTCTCATCACCGCTCGCTGTTGCGCGTGAGGCTCCCAATCCGGTTTCTGGGTGCGCTCGGGGAAGGGGTGCGTCCGTGTTGCACGGTGCAGAGACGCGGTACGCGAAATCGCAGCTGGTGTGTACCTCGGCCCTCTGCACCGCTTCCGCTCTCTTCTTTTTCAATCCCTCTTGGCGTCCTTTTGGTGAGCCCCATTCGCGCGGCTTGGTCACTGCGTTTTTTCACAGACAAGCCTGTGTGTCATCCTTGGACACGTGAGGAGGCTGCTGAGGCGGAAGTTGGGAAGGTTGGCGGACTTTTGTGTCTCTTCCCTGGTGCAGAGAAGTTGGCTCGTGCACGAAGCGTCCGAAGAGAGAAGCAAACCGTCGGAATACTCGAATTGTGCGGTGGCGACTCTGTACTGCGTGTGTGTGTGTGTGTCGTCAGTACGTGCGCAGGTGCCATCAGGCAAGCGTCAATTGCAGGGCAAAGTAGGCCATGATGCCGCACCACAGAGAGCAGCGGGCACCGACGCTAAAAAAAAAAAAAGCAACAGAAGCTGTCTCTCCGCACCGTCGCACTTCACCGGAGACAGCGCCTTCATTTCGGCTCCGCACCGGCTATGCCCTAATCGTGCACTGCTCTTCACTCGCTCTCCCTTTCCTCCTCCTCCTCCCTCATTGCGCTTGATGGACGTTTTCCACCTGCGCCCCTTCGCCATAACGTCGCCACACAGCGAGTACGGCGGCGCGCTGCAGTTGTCCTTATCCGTTGCACCCCCTTGGATTCCATCCGCTCTGCACACCGTCGACGTACCCCCACCACTCGCACATACACACATACACAGACACACACACGCAAGGAGGTTTCTAGTCGCTATCGGTCAAGCGCGCAGAGGAAAGAGGAAAACCAGAAAAAGGCTACCTGGGCTGGAGCGCGTGCCCAAGCGTGTCATTGTTGAAATCTTCAAAAACCCCGCGATAGAGACCGTGTTTGTGCGGCTGGTCGTGTCCACAAATACCCCTAAACACACACACACACACACACAGGCGCTCGCGAGGCGTCGGGGACTTTCATTATTAGCGGCACTTCACTTACCCACGTCAACACATATTATCATTAGTGTGTGCAGGCTGCCCAAGCCATTCACACTTGTTCGTTCTTTTTCTCTCCGCCCTACTAAGCGGAGCCTGCCCCCCCCCGCCTACCTTCCGTTGCTTGCCTTCCACTCGTATCCCGGGCAGAGAAGCGCGAGAAGGTGAAGCTTTCGCCCTCTCGCCACCGTTTCTGGACGACCTCATCTGCCCACCCTCTCCCCGCGCGCACACACAGACACACAGGAGCACGCCAGCTGCGTGTGCGGAGCGGCCCGGAGCGCACGGGAGCAGACCTCGCCGTTGCTGGTGCGCGTCGCCGAGCACACTTGACGAGCTTGACAGTGAGAAGGATAGAGAGCGCACCCGTCACCCGTTTTCCTCGTCGCCGTTCGCCCTCTCTTTCTTTTCTCTCCACCCCCCCCCCCGGCCNAGACGCTCGTCACCCCCTCCCCTCCCCGCTCCGTCGCGTCACTCGATACGAAAGAGAGCGCGGCGTTTAGTTACAAAAAAAAAAGAAAAGCGTAGGTGCCGCTCCGCTCGGTTTGACTTCCCCGCTCTCCTCCGCCCTCACCTCTTCTTCTTTTCGATTCTTCGTCACTGCGCTTTCGCTGTCTCTCTCTCTCTCTCGTGCCGTGGGTCGCCGCCGCATCGCGTCGCTTGGTCCCTTCCCTCCTCCTCCTCCTCTCTGCATCTCCGCTGCGTCACATCCTCCCGCTCATTTTCCTCAACCCGTCACAATCCACGTCGCCGTGTGTGTCTGCGTGTGTGTGTGTGTGTGTGTGTGCAGTGGGTGTCAGTCTCCTGGACCATCAGCTCATCACACGATCCACCTCGCTTCTCCTCCTCCTTCTTCGATCTGCCTCGTTTTCCTTCCCCCTCTCCCGTCTCTTTGCGTGCGGTGCATTGGGCTCTCCTCACCCCCCCCTCTCCCCTCCATCTCGACCGTGAGGCTCGCACGGCCGGGGCCACGGGTGGCAACGCCGCCGCACCTGCGCGGATTTCTGCGTTTTTTTTTTCGCCCCTTTCTTCCCTCTCCTTCGCGGCTGGGTGCGCTTTCGGCACACAAAGAAGCCCGAGGCGTCCAGTACCAACGGCAGCATCGCAACAGCGCACCACGAGTGCCCGCTGGTCTGTCGAGTCTGTTGGCCCCTCGCACCCTAGCCCTCACGTCTCTACTTTCGCCATTCATCTCGCGCACCCTCGCTCTTTGTGTTTTGTCTGCTTCACAGAAACCGTGTGCCAGTGCTGTCCCGCGAAGTGACGTAACTTCAACCAGTGGGACGCTGCGTGTCTTCTTTGATTTGCGCCTGTGCGTGTGTGGTGGAGGCGCCCAGCCACGTTGCACCAGAGGTGCCGTCGAGCAGGCGCGGGGGAAGGACGAGTGGAGGGTGCACCGACTACACAAAAAGACCAGAGTCTTCGATAGCGGTGACTCGCGAAGGTGCCGAAGTGCACGCAGTGCGCTTCTCTGGCGTAGTCTGCGACTGGGAAGAACTTCTCTTGAGAGTGCTCTCGGAGCTGACGTGCTGGAAGGCTTTGCAGACGCATCAGCGTCATCGGCTGGGTGGCGTACTCGTTCTTTTTGTTTGTAGAGGACTGTCTCGCTCGGTCTCCTGTGCGTTCAAGTGTTTCGCATTCGGCTCAGCCTCCCGCGGACACACAATAGGAAATCGCTGTCTCGAGCACTCATGGGTGCCTCGAGCGAAGCGGCGTCGCAGGCAACGGACGGTGTGGTGTGTTCAGACTACCCTATGACGACCTCGTCGGGGAACGGCGCAGAAAGCGGCACGGCAGTGACGAGCGCCAGCGCGAGGTCCTCTGGCCGCAGCAGTCAAGTGGCGGCAGGCGAGGAAGAGGAGCTGTGCGTGACGCGCTCGCTGCATGTGCGGCGGGACTGGTACAGCAGCATCGCCACTTTCATAGCCGGTGGCGTGGCAGGGGCGGCGAGTCGCACACTGACGGCGCCCTTGGATCGCATCAAGCTCATTGTGCAGGAGGGGCACCTCGTGCAGACGGCGCATGCGGGTGCGATGGCGGCAGGCGCTGCCGCGCCCGCCTCGGCGCAGGGGAACGCCGGTGCCGCCGCGGCCTCGAGCTTGAAGCCGGCGGTGCGCCGCACGCACCCGAGCCTCCTCCAGGTGGCTCGCGTGATCAAGGCGGATGGCGGCTGGAAGGCCTTCTGGCGCGGCAACACAATAAACTGCTTCAAGGCAGGGCCGGAGTTTGCGATCGTCTTTTCTATTCGTCGCTACCTCTCCTCTCTCTACGAGGACTGCGTGGAGCGGGAGAAGAAGCGGCGAAAGCACTCCGCGGCGCGGTGGCGCGAGAAGGAGGAGCGCAGTGCGGCCATCACCCGGCGTGAGCAGGAGGAGCGGGAGTCGATGATGGTGGACCGCACCACGCCTGGCACCGACAAGGAGGCGGGGCCAAGCACGTCGTCGTCCCTGACAGGGCTGTCGGCTGAGGAGGTGCGTCTGCGGGAGCGGGCCATCTCGCTGGAGGCCTCCATTTTCACGCCGCCCTTCAACCGGCTGGGTTGCATATCCAACGTGCCGCAGCTTGCGGTCAACTGCACCATCGGTTCCGTCGCCGGTCTCGGTGCCCAGGGCATCTTGTACCCGCTCGAGGTGGTCAAGACGCGTGTCGTCGTCTCGCGCAGCGGCGAGTACCGCGGCGGTGTGAAGGAGATTGTGCGGTTGGCGTACAAGAAGGGCGGCATCATGGAGTTTTACCGCGGCTTTGCGCCGAACATGGTCGGCATCATCGTCTACCGCGGGCTCGAGATGGGTCTCTACTCCAGCGCACAGCAGTCCATCATGATGTACCGGATGCAGGTGCAGAAGAAGAACCGCCACGAGGCCAGCCTCGGCTCTGCGGAGGTGGGCGTGGTGGGCATGTTCTCGTCCACGGTGGCGCAGACGGTTTCGTACCCGCTGAACGTCATCCGAACCCGACTGCAGACGCAGGGCACGAACGGTCGGGCGAAGAAGTACAACGGCATGGTGGACTGCATGGTGAAGATGATCCGCAACAAGGGCGTCACGTCGCTCTTCAGTGGGCTGACGGCGAATTACCTCAAAGCGGTGCCGGCGAGTGCATGCACTTTCGTCGTGTTTGAGTGGGTGCAGCGCATCCTCATCGACGATGATTGACACCAGCTCCGTGAGACAAGGCAAAGAGACGTGTGTGGTGGCTGCAAGCTGGGATACAGGGAGGTGGGAGGGGGGGGGGGCGTTGTCGCGACGGACGACTCGAACCGCGTTTGCGTGTGAGTGGGCGTGTGCGTGTGTGTGTCTCATACGCACTTCGTCTTGGTGATTTGCTGGTGACTCTCGTCGGCGCCCTCGCCGCTTCAGCTCGCAGCTTGCCATGTGTCTCGTGCCTCTGCGCGTGGGTGTGATGACATGCGCAACTCTTGTCTTGCCGCCGGACTGTCCCGTTAAAACAAGCCGAGATAGCGCACGCCTCGCGGTGCGCAGGTCCTCCCTTCGCCTCCCCCTCGCCGCGAGCGGCACCCACAGCTCGTTGCCTCCTTCGTCACCACAGAACGTCTCTCGTTGCTTTGTCCTGAACGGAATCGGCGGCTCCGGTACCCTTGCCCTTCAAGTTCCAACCCGGACAAGAAGAAAAGAAAGAAGAAGAAACAAGCGGTGAAGAATTCCGGCATGCACAAGCAACGCACCCAGTGCGGAGTCATTCTCGTTCGGAGCGCCGGATCCGCCTGGTGACGTTGAGGTAGACGTCAGGCGATCCGGAATGGAAAACTGAAATGCACAGATAAGCTCTGAGACGAGCGCGCTGCCTCGATCGGGCTTGCGTAGCAGCTTTCCACCACGCGTGCATAAGCGTACCGTCACACATCCTCTCAACTCTACCTATCCCCTCCCCCTACCTTTGTTTCCCCTTCCCGTCCGCTAACGTCTGCTTCTCCTCGACCCGCTGTTGTGTCGTGGTTGCTTCACTCCACCCCCATAACCTCGCCATCACACGTGCGCACCCTTTGGCAAAAAGAGAGTCGCTTTTAGTTTGTGTGTGTCACAGTCCTATACTTGCCCTGTTGCAGCTCACGTTCGCCACACACTCTATCTCACCCGCCTCCCCTCCCTGAGAACAGCGGGGAAAAGAAAAGCGAAAACGCCGGCCTAGCACAAACGCACACGCCTCTGTAGTGTCTGCGTGCGAGCTGTTGAGTTTCTTCGCTTCCTCGTAGCCTTCGGTTCTCGGATCCCCAGTGTTCCCTTTCTTCTCTCCCTTGACGTGCTTTTATTGCGCGCTCGATTGAGGGGTTTCAGGTTTCCGTGCTCCTGCACCGTGTCGTCGACACTTTTTTTTTTTTTTTTGCTGAAGCCGTCAGCGCGCTTCCGCCCCCTCCTTTTTTTTGAGGTGGTTGTGTCGAGGAGTCGCCCACTGCGAGGTGCGTGTTGCGCTGTGTCACGTGCGACCTCCTCTATATAATCAGCTGATTAGAGCTCAAGGCTCTTTTTCTTTCTTTCGTTCTCTGTATCACGGCGCCGCCAGCAGTCGAGTGCCGCCTCTGAAGCTAGGCCTCGCCCTCGTCTCTTGCTGTTGTTTTTGTTTTTTGCTTCCCCTAGTCACCCTGACTAGCACGCCGGCAGCAGCATCCATACGCTCGCATCGAGTACAACCAAACGATTACAGAAAAAAAAAAGACAAGCGAGCTGGCATCGGAAGAGACACATAAAAGAAAGAAACGAAAATCTGCTGTGCTCTTGGGAATGCTCCCTCCCGTCCACACCGCTCGTCTGGTGATGATCGAAGGTGTACCCAATGGCCCAAACCCGACCCGGGCGTCCATGTCGGTCGGGCACGACTCCGCCGATGCGGCGCTGAACCACGACCCTGCGACGGGCACCACGTCGGCGACCACCGCGCAAGACCCGATGACGAATGCGGCTGCCTCGACTGAGCCGTCCACCACCGACGCACCGGCGGCGCAGTCGTCGCCGAGTCAGCAGCCCGAGGAGGAGCAGGAGCCGCCGATCGAGGAGCTCGTCTCAAAGGCTGTTATTCACGCTGATCGACCGATCGAGCACCTGCCCAGCATCTCTCCACCGGAGCTGAAGCTGATTGGCCGCTGCGTCACCTTCAAGGGCGACACCTCCATCGATGGCGAGATTCGGTCCTTCTACTACGAGGGCCTGGTCGCCACCATCAACAAGGAGACGGTTATGCTCATCCACGTTCACCGCTACACCGAGGAGGACTTCCAGGTGCACAAGCTCGAGCGCCGGCAGGCTGCGGTGGCGTCGAACGATGTCCTTAAGGCGACGCCGTCGGGCGAGCAGGCGGTGACCGCGTCTGCCCCGAGGGCCCCGCGCCTCGGCCGCAGCGCCGCCACGACGCGCGAGGAGCTGGAGGCGATGGAGCAGAACAGTCGCGGCGCTGCCGGTGACGCCCACGAGTTCGACTTTGATCAACAGGGCGTGAATGTTACCGAGCACCACGAGGCCCCGGAGCTGCTCAACGAGCTGGGTGAGACGCACGCGGAGGCCACGACGCGGGTGCGCAACCGCATGCGGAAGCAGACCGGCTCGATGGGGCCCATCCCGTACGTCACCTTCTCCCGCTCGCACATCCACCGCGTCGAGTTTGGCGTCGACCCGCGCAGCAGTTTCTACTCCATCTTCCACGACCCGACCAAGATGCACTTCGACATGCAGTGCCTGCGCATGTTTGTGCGGCGCTACATCATCCACACCTCGCAGGGCAACAACCCACGCCGCGTTCCACTGCGCGCCTTCATCACGTGCCGGTGCAACTGCCCTGACCTCGAAGATGAGCTGCTTGTCCGCACCACGCGTGAGGAGCTGGCGCACCTCATTAAGATCGACCGGGATGTGCGGCGCATGAAGAAGAAGAAGGACCAGAGCCGCCGCACGGTGTTGCGTGCGTATCGTGCGCCCAACGGCATCTTCCGTTTGACCGGTGTGCTCTACCTCACCCACCTGCCTCGGCAGACTCTCACGATTGCCGTGATGGAGATGTTCGTCACGCTCGTCGTGCTCGCCTTCATGGTGTCCACCTTCCTCACCTCTGAGCCGTCGGTTGTGGTGCCGTACCTGATCAAGATGTCGTCGTACATCTTCGCCACAGTCATCATCTCGGTGCTGGCGACGACGTGCACGGCGCTGCACTCGATCCGGATGAAGCTGCCGGTCCGCGAGGGCTACCTGCTGGTTGGCCTGCGTGGCTTCTTCACGATGGGCGCCATAGCGTGCTCGACGATGCTGATGATCGTGGCCGGCGAGCAGGCCGGCTACGAGCGGTTCCGCCGCTTCACTGACCGGGAGCTGAGGACGGATCAGCTGTGCCACTTCTACGACACCCAACGGTGCAGCGGAATCGACACGCCGTGTACCTACTCCAGCGCCGACCCGCGCTTCTGCGCCTGCCGCGCCGACTTCGAGTACGCCCCGTACCCGTGCCAGACCATCATGCTCGCCTACATGCAGCGCGGCCTCATCCCGCTGGTCTGCCTCACCTTCATGATGTTTGTCGTCTACCTCTTCGACATCTACCTCCACCTCCGTCTCTTCCACATTGCCCACCTGCTGGAGCGGCGCATGTAGGCGCCGGTGGTGCGAGCACGACACCGAGAAGACGATCGGCCGTTGCATGTTTCGTTCATGTTGCCCGTGTCACCCCCTCTCCGTACTGTCGTGACAGATCACGCCGACTCTCTTTCACCCGTGCCACTTTTTGTAGGTTTCGTCTTCCCCTTTTTTTTTCTGCTGTGCTTTCTTGCCCACCTGCGTAGACGCCGACGCGCGCCGTTGACGGAAGCGTCGCTGTTGCTGTTGTGCCGCATCCCCTCCGCCTCCTCCTTCCCCGCGACCTAGAGTATCGGGTGTTGGCAGATAGCGTGAGGGAGGGGGTGTCTGTGGTGGAGGAGGGTGAGAGAGGGAGGTGCCCACTGTGCCAGTGAAGCGGGCAGGGGAAGGAGGCAGAGCAGGTGCACCCCTATACGTGCGGCTGTGCACGTGCCTCGAGCACTCAGCCTCTGTGTCCCATCTGCGAAGTCCATTTTTCTGCTTTGCTCTAGCATTCTTTTTTGCAGCTGCTTTCGTCGTCATTGTGTGCGTCTCGTGCTGATAGACTACAGAGGGCGTCTATGTGTGTAGGCGTGCGTTCTTCATCATTTCCGTGCTCGTGGATAGCGTGGTCGAGTACCGCGCCGTTTCGTCGGCGCCTGTGAGCTCCTTTTTCGCATTTTCCAGAACTACGTTTCCTTTTTTGGGCGGTCTGGTTCTGGTCGACTTGGTGCATCTTCATTTTGGCTTAGTTGTTCTCTTTTTTTGCTTTGCTGCGTTCGTTTCTCCACTGATATCGGAGCTATCCTGCTGCTGAACGCAAAGAGCGCCGGCGCTGGGTCCTCTGTGGGAGACCTCGGTGCACGTTGGTTGCCTCTTTCCTTCACTTTCCTCACTCCCGCCGCCTTTCCCCCATTAAAAAATGCTCTTCATGCTAGCGTGACTTGTCGCACGCGCCTGATGTGCAGTCACAGTGATTCGAATCCCTGCACAGGTGTGCGATGCCCACTACAATACTGTCTCTTTCCTTCTCCCGAAAGCGTACGCATGTGGTTTGTGTGTGTGTGTGTGTGTGGTGTTCTCATGTGAGGGATGTGTCTAGGAAACTCGCTCCCTCTCCTCGGATTGGAAAAGAGCGACAAGTGAACTAAAGAGGATCTCCAACACCACGGGGAGAAGGAAGCTCTTCAGAAACAAAGAGAAATATGTGTGGGTATGAAGTCAAAGGTGGCGCAGACACAGGCGAACCAAGAAGAATAACGAAAAAAAAAAGAAGTAATGACCGAGCGACGTGACGCCTTCCTTGCTGTCGTAGAGCAATCCTGCCGCACACCTTTTTTTTTCCTGCTTGTGCGATGCAGTGAATGCGTTACGCGCGTCGTGTCTCGCACCACCGTCACCATCGTCCCCGGTCACAACCTCATCGTTTCCTTCTCATGTTTTCGCGGCGCCTTTTCTACGTGGATGGAGACAGCAGTGGCACCCTTCCACTAACTCTTTTTTTTATCTACCTTCAGCCTCTCGTGAACCGCCTCCCCCCCCCTGTTAGTAGAGGCACTTGCGTTGCTGCAGGTGCCCCACTCCTCCCCATCTCCCTCCACTTGCCTACCCGCTTTACTGCCGCCCTCCACCTTCCCTCATTTCGTTTTATTTTTCGCGCTCTGCCACGCATTTCCCCCTCTCCTCTCTTCGCCGCGAATCGGCAGCACGAATTGCAAGCCCTTCCCTCATCGATCCCGTCCTCCACTGAACTGCGCGTCCCCAGAGACACGCTGTTTTTCTTTCGCTCTCCGCGGGCGTGGGCGAGTGTGTTTCACAGTGGGGGACGCTAAAGATGCGCGCAAGGCCAGACAGCTTAACAAAATGTGACTTTCTGTCATCTCCCCTGCGCGTGTGTGCCTGTGCGTCTAAAGGCGTCGACAAGGACAACAACAACAGGACTACGCCGGTGATGAGGTGAAACGGACGGACACGCGTCATTCGATGCGCTCCTTCCATCGCCATGGGAGGCTGTTATATGCGTGATTGCCTTGGTTGGCTTCCTAAACCCAAGTACATTGCGCGGCGCACTGAAGTGCTAATGTGACCGGCCCAGGGCAAAAAGCGCACCATGGCGAAGAGCTGACGAGCAGCGTACAGAAGGGACACGCCTTTTCTTTGCCGCAGCCCAGCCTTCATCCTCCTGCCAGCCGTCACGTCTTCGTGCCCCGTTTCCTCACGTCATTCCACTCCCTCCTAGCCCCATTATCCACCCGCTTCTCTCTGAGCCTCTCCATCCGTCTACTTCACGACCTCTTTCTTGTTGAACCACGGACCCACTCAACTCACAATCCCTGCACTGAGGTTCCCACGGAGTTCTCACTGCTCCGTCACATCAAGGCAGCACCTTGTGTGCTCGGCACCTTTCAGACGCAACGTTCCAACATCGAGCCACATAACAGCATACTCACGCTGGGATCCTTTTGCGATCACTGAAAATCGTGTCCGAAAGCACAAGAGAAGAAACGTCTGCTACGCAGTGTGAGCTGATCGACCCCATTCGGCTACGTGCACCACCAAAGCGGCGTGAGACGGTCAGCCACCGCTGCAGCTACCGCTGGCACCGCGGGATGACAAAGTCCTCACCTACTACTACTTCTCCGATGCGTCGCTGACGACCACCGTTTGAACTTCATCTTTC
>JASAOO010003382.1:0-50688 GCA_030849075.1 Zelonia costaricensis | reverse complement strand
TGTCGCTGCGCCTGCGTGAGCTGCAGCCGCTGCTGAACCGGTGGAACATCGGCACGCCGCCGCGGAGCAAGGGCGTGAGCGAGGAGGACTACTGTATGGGCCTCATCAACCGGCTGGCTGTCCGTGTGGCAGCAGTCGCGCAGGCGAAGCAGCGCCAAAGCACTGACGCTCCATCGGCGCGCGTATCCCTTCTCGGGGTTGCCGGCACCCGCGTCGTCAATCCACTAACCGTGTTTGTTCCCCTGAACGCTACGGAGGAGCCTGCACCACCTTCGCCAGACTCCCCTCCCATACGCTACGCGCGGTCTGCGATGCGCGAGTCGCGGCTTCAGCACCGGGCGTCCGGTGAAGCTTCCTTGTCGTTGGCCATCTCGCGTGCGTTGTCGCCCAACCCCCGTCGCGTGCGCCACTCAAGTGCGGTGGGCTGGCAGGACGCCGTGGTGCCCTTCACGCGGCCCGTGTCGCAGGACGCCTCGGTGACGACGGTGGTGGTGGGCGCGTACTGCGTGGGTGGTGGGGCGGTGTGGGGCCGTGACGCCTCTTCCACCACGAGCAGTGGCGCTCCCGCTGGTGGCTGGGGCGGCCGCGTACACGGGGACTCGGCGTAGCCCGGCCGCGTGCGTGTCTGGTGCGTGTCCCGCCTCGCCCCCTCCCTTCCTTCTCTCTTCTCGCTTCTTTGGTTTCGTTTTTGTTTGCGCCTCGCCCCCCTCCCCCTCCGCCCCGTCCCCTGTGCGCGTGCGCCGGTGCGTGGTCGGTGCGGGGGTCGCTGTGCACGGCGCGGCGGGCCCCCGGTGTGTCGCCGCCCCGCCCCGCTCCGTCCCTCTGCCCCCCCCCCCCCCCCCCCCCGCCGCGCCCTTCTTTCACCTCCTTTCGCTTCGCCTCACTCCCTTCGCTCCGCGCGCCGGCGCCCCTCCGTCGTGTCGCGTGGCGCGCGGGTGCTCGCCGCCGCCCCTCCCTGCGTCCTCCGTCCCGCCCTCCGCGCGCGCGGCCGCGGGAGGGCGGCGGTGCGCGGACAAAACGAAGGCGCCGCCAAACGCACAAGCACACCCACGGTGATCACGTTGCATCCTGGAAGTGAATCAGCGCGGGACACGCAGGCGCACTTTCTTCCCTCGCCTGCCCGTGTCGCACCGAGAGTGCTGGGCCGGTGAGAGAGCGGCGTGTTGCAGGCCGACGGTGACGGTGGCGCACGCCTTCCACTGCTCCGACACAGGCTTACTGGCAGCCTGCCTTCGGCGCCGTCGTTGATCGTGCTGAGATGGGTATCCTCACAGAACGGCCTCTTCTCCATGCCAACCTCTCTATCTCTCTCCCGCTTCTCATTTGGCCGCCCCTACTGGTGGCATCATGACGCCCGGGGCGGGTGCACCCGTGTCTCCGCACCCAAGGCATTCACCACGCCAAAGCGCTGCCGTCAACAGACACACACGGACGCACACCCACCGACAGAGAAGGAAGAAATCACCTACATCATAGACTGTCATGAGTGCACGTATTGAAGAGCCTCACACGCACAGCTCTCCATTGTTTGATTTGCAATTAGCCGAAGGCGAGGCAAGCGTTGGGAGTGAGAGGGCGTCATGCCTCCCAAACGCAGGCCGGCCGGTGACGCCGCCGCGGCCCCCACGAAGGCTCCCGGGTCCGCTGCGCCGGCACAGAGAGCGAAGCAGCGGGCCCAACCCGCCCAGCCGGCAAAGGTGACAAGGGCGTCGTCGACCATCACGGTAGCGGCCAAGGCGCGCGTTGTGGCGCCCCCCGCATCCTCTCGCAAGCGCGCTCGTACGTCGAGTGCGCACCCGGCCACGGTCAAGCCCCCGGCGCCCGCCGCTCCTCCCGCGAAAGCCCCGCGCGTCACTGCGCGACCTCGCGCCATCGCCGCCGCCGCCGCCGCCCACGCAAAGACGTGCATTCCGAGCGAGGCGCGGGCACCGGCAGCTCCAGCGCCGGACACCGCGCCTGTGCCTGAGGCCGCGGCGGAGGCGATAGGTCCCCGCTCGCTACTGCGTCGCTTTTTTTCACCGACATTGTCGCAGCTGCGCGGAGTCCACAAGGTCGACCGTGCCGTGGTCGCCGCGCCGTGGAACACGTGCGATGCGGTTGTGTTCTCGACATACCTCGCCTCGATCGAGACGCACTTTACGCGCCACTGCTGCCTGCAACTCTCCCAGCTCACCACCGCCACCTCGCCGGCGTTTTTACATGCCGCGGCGCTCGGTGAGGCCGCCCTCGCCTCGCCAGCGGCACCGCTCCCAACGAGCGGGTCGAGCACGACCAGCTGGAGCGACGGCGTCACGTCGGGGCTCTCTGCGGCGTCGGTGGAACCGCTACTGGATCGGCAGGAGCAGGCGTACCGCACGGTGCGTGCCACCATCGCAGCATCCTGCACCCTCGGGCACCGATCGTGTCAGGTGCTCTGGGGGCCGCGGGGAGGTGGGAAGCACCGTCTCCTGCGCCTACTCGCCCAGGAGGTGCGCCGCACACCCGGCACCTTCGTGATGGAGCTGCATGGCCGCCTGCTGAAGGACGACGCCGCGGCGCTGGGCGTCATCGCGGAGCAGCTGCTCGACTTCTTGATAAGCCCGCAGTCGGCAGCCCTCCGAGCCGGGCACTACCTCCTCCGCACCGGCAGCTTTAGCTTTGGCCAGCTCTTCCACTATGAGCAGCGCATTGCAGACGCGCTTTCCTCGTCAACCGCAGCGGCGTCGGCCGCCGCGGTGGTCGGGGCTCGTGGGGGCGGCGTGGTGCCGGCAGAGGACTGGGAGAGCGGCCGCCGCGGCGGCCGTCCCCAGGCGGCGCGCGCTCGTGCGGCCAGCGAGTCGAGCACGGACTCTGGCGAGACGGCGGACGACGACGATGACGACGATGCAGAGACCCGCGTGGGCCCCGGCGTGCTGGTGACGTCGACCACGACGTACCTCACCGGCGGCGCCGCCAGCGCACTCCCACACCTACAGCGCGCCTTGCTGCTGCTCAAGAGCCAGGGATGCAGCATGGTCGTGTGCATCCGCGACATCGACGTCTTTGGGGTGCGGTGTGACCAGCTGCTGTACGTGCTGTCCGGCCTCATGCACGACAGCGATACGACCCCGACGACGACAAGTGCGGCGGCGGAACGCTGCCGCGGGGGTGCGGGCAGTGGCGGTCTTTCCTTCGTGCTCGCCTCCGCCGCGCCAGACATCCGACAACTGGAGAAGCGGCTGTCCAGCCGACTCACGTGTGAGACGCGGTACGTGCCGCTGCTGCCGTGGTCTCTGCGCAACCTGCTCGCCGCCACCCTGCACACCACCGCCGAGGATGCGTTTCTGCAGGTGCGCCTGCGGGAGGTCGGCCGGCAGCGGGCGGAGCTCGTGGCCGCACTGCGCGAGAGAGCGACGCAGCTGCGTAGGGCCGCGGAGAGCACTGCCGGGCGCGTCAAGGATCGTGAGCGGGCCCAGGCCGAGCTGAAGTCCACCATGGCGGTCCTGGAGAAGCGCCTGCACGCCAGCGACGCCGCGTTGCGCGACTTGCGGGCGCAGCGGCGGCACCTGCAGGGCATGCTGGACATGGCTGAGACGTCTGCGGACAGTGTCGGCGGCACCGGCAGCCTCGCATCAGCGAGCGGCGCGGCGCGGGCTGCTGGTCTGGGACTGCCGCCCACGCGAGGGAACTTCATTCCGTCGGGGTGGCGCCCCACCGGCCTGCCGCCCACACCCACACCCACACCCAGCAGTACGGCGGCGCACAAGGCGGCGCCTGCACCGCTGTTCACCACTGCGCGGACGTGGACGGTGGCGGCCTTGCTGGAGCACGCCTCCCTCGCGCTGGAGGTGCAGGGCGTGATGGCCGAGGAACTGCTGCGGCAGCTGCAGGCGACCGAGACTCCACGATGCACAGCACCCGCGGCGGCAGAGGAAGACGCCGCGCTGGGCGCCGCCAACCCAGTAGCGTTCGTGCCCACCGTGACGGAGCTGAGCACAGAGCTGGAACTCAGCAGCAGCCCGGCCTCGACGGTGCTGACCGTACTGGCCAGCCTCCTCTGCAAAGCGGCAGGCGGTGCGGTGGATCTCCTGGGCGAGTCTGGCCGCCGGGTGCTGCTGACGTGGTTGCGGGCGCGTCTGCAACACGAGCCGATCCCGCCGCCCCAGCCTGCGGCCGCCGATGCGCACTGTGCGGCGACGGCGCACGAGGACGCACGTGCGGCGGGGGTGCCGGCCCGCATTCTGCACGGCTGGCGCGCTACCGCACAGGCGCTGGCGCAGCTGCCCCGCCGCGTCGCCACAGCCGCAGCCGCCGTCGTGGTGCCCAACACCAACGCCGCCACCACCGCCGCAGCAGCCGCTTCGCTGCAGCCCCCTTTTGACGTGGTCGACGCCACAGCGCACGAGGGTGCCCGCGCGCGGCCGCCTGTCCCGGCGCTGTCGCTCTTGCCACCGCATCTGCATGACCTGCTTGCCGATGGCCAACTCGTGGGCATGGGGTATGGCAGCCGCGAGCTGCTGCTGGTGCTCTTCTACATGCACGTGCACCTCAGCAGTGGGGTGCGGCAGCGCACCGTCGCGGACCTGCTCGAAGACGTGGCCTCCTCGCTGGGCACGAAGGCCGCTGCAGCGCTTGACCGAGAGGCGTTCCGGCAGGCGATTCGGAAACTGTGCCGGTGGCGTCTGCTGCGCGTCGCGGAGCCGCACTCGCAGCTCTTGGAGGTGTGCGGGAGTACGGCGCGGCTGCGTGAGTTTCTCTCAACGCTGCTGTCGAGGCAGCCCACGTCGTCCGCGGCGGAGCTCGGCCTCGACGCGCGCGAGATGGTGCGTCTCCGCAACTTGCTGTAAGAGTGCAGTCACCGCTGAACAGGGGGTGGTGGGGGTGAGGGGGGGGGGGCGAGATGGCGCTCCCAGGCCGGCGCGGCGCGGGGATCGAAACAGAGCATCACAGCGCTGTAGGGACTTGCACACGGTGCCGTGCATTCTTATCTTCTTCCGGCGCTTTCCTACGAAGGAGTTCAGGTACGTCTCGTCGGATGGTGCGGGGAGAAGCGTGGCCGAGGTCAGTGCCACCCTTCACCCCCCTCCCTCCTCTCGCCGCCCTGCACTCCCGTGCCACAACGACTGTGCGTTCGTGTGTGTGTGTGTGTGTGGGGCGAGGGACAGTGCTTTTCGCTTCTTGAACGACTTCACTCTCCTCGTGCCAATCAACGCCCTCCTTCAAACATGCACACATGTGCGCTCGCGCACTCGCACATCAACACCTACACTCTGCGTTCAGCCTTGTCTGCTCATCCTGCAGGCGTGGACGTGCACTTCATCTCCGTGCCCACGCACAACCACACACGTACACAAGTAGACCGTCTCGCAGCGCTCGCCAGCCATGGCGGACCACAGCGTGGACACGAGTGCGGCCGCCACCATGAAGGGTGACCTGGACGCCACCAAGGCCGGCGCTTCAGAAACTATCACGCAGGCCTCCAGCGGGAGCGGCGGCGGCGATGCCTCGCCCGGCTCGACGCTGAACGGGGACACGGCGGACGGGATCGGGGCCGCTGACGGCTCCCTCAACGCGCAACAGGAGAGCGGCACCGACAACGCGGCGGCGACGAGTGGGGAGGAGGGCGGAGAGGCGGGCGGGGTGCGTCGCGCGAATGCGCAGGGTAGCTTCTACGACGTCGCCTCGGCCGGGGTCGATGGCGCGGAGGAGGAGCCGCAGGACGAGGAGGACGAGGACGTCGGCCAGTGGGAGCGCGTCGCGGCCAGCGATGTCAAGAACATTATCCTGCAAACCCTTAGCCCGTACTTCGACGACGACGTCGGGGGCGGGGCGGCGGTGGTGCCTGGAGTGGACATCGCCGTGCCCACGTCCGCGGCCGGGCAGTCGGCGACGAAGCCGGGAACTGGCGCGATGGGGGGGCAGCAGCAGCGCCTGGCTGCGGCGGCTCCCATCGAGGACGACCGCGCCGCCGAAGACACGGCGCAGCGCTACGATCACTTCAAGTCCGAGGAGTGGATCGCCCTCGTGTGTGACGGCATTACGGAGCGCCTCGTCGCGCTCGGCAAGCCCTTCAAGTTCGTGGTACACTCCATGGTGATGCGGAAGAGCGGCGCGGGCGTGCACGTGTGCTCGAGCTGCTACTACGCCCCAACGGATGGCTGGCTGAGCCACGCGCACGACCTTTCGGCGCACCTGTACGCGGTGGTCACGGTGTACTGGTGCGCGGTGTAGACCAGCTACCGCGTGGACGCGCACGCGCTCCTCCTTCCCCTTTCGCCTCTACCTTGATTACCCCTTTTTGGTGAGTATGTGTGTGTGTGTGTGTGTGTGTGTATGGACACGTGCTTGCGTGTGGTTGTGCTGTGAATGATGTTGCACCGTTGGTGGTGGTCACCTGCGCTGCCCACGGCGCAGGTGGAGTGCAGTGTCGTCACCCTTCTCCCTCGATGTATGTGTAGTCGACTCGCTTGCGAGTGCCCCCCCCCCCGCCTCCCCCGCCCGTCTCCCTTCTCTCCTCTGTGCTTCGTCTCGCATCTCCGCGGTGAAGCAAGCGAGCTCGAAGTTGCGCGTGCACGAAGTCACTGCAGCTCACACAAGCACACAGGATTGGGAGGCGCAGTATACGAACGTGATGGTGGCCTCCCCCCCCCCCTCCTCCTCTCAGCCCCGCTCATCGCCGCGTTGATGCACGAGGGGGGGGGCGAGGGTTCTGTGTGCTGATGTGAGAGGGTTCTGACGTGACACCAGAAGACGTGCAGAGTGATGATGAAGTGGAGAACGAACGCAAATAGCCCGAATAGAAGCCCAGCATCTGCAGGATCTGCAAAGCAGATCTGGTCCCTCCCCTGTGGTGCGCGCAGAGGCGGCGTCACTGCTTCGCATGCAAGGAGTGTGGAAACGCGATTCGCTGCGGCATGCCCCTCGAAGCCTGTCGCCAGCATGCGTGCTAGCACTCTCGTCCCGCGAGACACAGAATGGCGACATTGAGCGACTCCGGCTGCTCCTTCTGCTTCGGTTGCGCAAGGCTTCTCGCTTTCCTCTGCGCGGGTGCCCGCACGTAGCCCTCCCCGCCCCGCCGTGGCGCGCGTCTTGTCGTCGCCGCACTTTATCCTCTTCCGTCTTGCCATCCACACGTCCTCCTCCTCCTCTTGGTCGTCTATCCCGTCCCGTCCGTACTTCTTTCCCACTCGCCACTGCAACACACACACGTACACACGTACACACGCAGAGCCTTACGCGCAGCACGCCCGTTTTGTACTTCGGTTTCGTTTTCTCTTCTTCTCTCCTCCCCTCGTCACCCTCGCGGAGGCATTCGCTCGCACGGATACACACACACAAGCACAGCGCGGCCTGAATCTCAGCTTCACCAACTACCGCCCACCTGGACCACAGATACGCAGAGCCGGACACATGCTTCGCTCGTCGGTGCAGCGCCTCGCCCCCAAGGCGAAGGAGGCCTTTGTGCGTGGCAAGCCGCATCTCATCATCGGCACTATCGGCCATGTCGACCACGGCAAGACGACGCTGACGTCGGCGATCACGACGGTGCTGGCGAAGCGTGGACAGGCGCAGGCGCTCGACTACTTCGCGATTGACAAGTCGCCGGAGGAGAAGAGCCGCAAGATCACCATCAACGCGACGCACGTCGAGTACGAGTCGGAGAAGCGCCACTACGGCCACATCGACTGCCCTGGTCACATGGACTTTGTGAAGAACATGATCACCGGCGCGGCGCAGATGGACGGCGGCATCATCGTCGTGGCCGCGACCGACGGCGTCATGCCGCAGACCCGCGAGCACCTGCTGATTTGCTCCCAGATTGGCCTCCCGGCGCTGGTGGGCTTCATCAACAAGGTGGACATGACCGA
This sequence comes from Zelonia costaricensis, assembly GCA_030849075.1. Lineage (NCBI taxonomy): Eukaryota > Euglenozoa > Kinetoplastea > Trypanosomatida > Trypanosomatidae > Zelonia > Zelonia costaricensis. The sequence continues at coordinate 42,862 of JASAOO010003382.1, read as the reverse complement.
CGAGGACACGTGCGACCTTGTGGACATGGAGGTGCGCGAGCAGCTTGAGAAGTACAAGTTCCCGGCCGAGGAGACGCCCATTGTGCGCGGCTCCGCCCTCAAGGCCGTCGAGGGGGACCCGAAGTACGAGGAGAAGATCGTCGAGCTGATCCAGAAGTGCGACGAGTGGATCCCCGACCCGCCGCGCAACACGGACAAACCCTTCCTGATGGCCATCGAGCACGTCTATGAGATTGGCAAGGACCGCAAGAGCGTCATCGTGACAGGTCGCGTGGACCAGGGTGTGCTGAAGGTGAACACCGACGCCGAGCTCTCCGGGTTCAGCGCGAAGAAGGCCACGGTCAAGGTGACCGGGATCGAGATGTACCACAAGACCCTCGATGAGTGCATGCCGGGCGACTCCGTCGGCGTCAGCGTCGTCGGCTCGGGCGACACGACGAGCCTGTCGAAGGACAACGTGGAGCGTGGCATGGTCATGGCCGCCACCGGGAGCACGAACCTGTACAACAAGGTCAAGGCGCAGGTGTACGTGCTGACGAAGGACGAGGGTGGTCGCCACACCGGCTTCAGCCCGCACTACCGCCCGCAGCTGTTCTTCCACTGCGCCGACGTGACGGCCGACATGAGCTTCCCGGAGGCGGAGAAGCACCGCGAGGAGCTGAACAAGAAGTTCGGCCGCGGTCCGGAGGAAGAGAAGAAGAAGGAGGCAGAGATGAAGGAGTTCGAGAGCAAGCTCGTCTGCATGCCGGGCGACAACCGCGAGCTCATCCTCACCCTCGCCTACCCAATGCCGGTGGACAAGGGCCTGAAGTTCACGATCCGTGAGGGCAAGATCACCGTGGGCTGGGGCGCGGTGGTGGAGACGATGGGGCTCGACACGAAGGTGAACATCGAGGGCAAGCGCGCCGGTGCCAAGCCGGTGACGGGTAAGAAGAAGAAGTAGGCAGAAACTCTTTCGAGAGCGAGAGAGACAGAAAGGGGTGAGAGGCAGCAGCGACTCCGAGACATTGCGGTGGCCTCCTCCCCCCCCCCCTTCCCTCGCGACCGCCCCTCACCTCCCTCCTCCTCGGCGAGCACCCCTTGCCCGTCCACGCCTCTTCCACTTCTTCTCTTCCCCGTCGGCGGTCATTCACAGATTTCCTTGTTCTTGCTGGCTTGTTTCAAAGCGGCATTGCGGTGCGGTGCGGTGCGGTGCGGTGGTTGTGCTCCCCGCTTCACCCTGATGCATGTCTCCGCCTTTTTTGTTTTGTTTTGCCGCCGATGTGCGTGTGTGTGTGTGTTTATAAAGGTGGGGGACGAGGAGGGGATTGACGTACCCTTCCTCCTGGTTGATGCGTGGCTTGTCTCTTCAATCGGAAGTGCCGTCTGCGTTGCGTGCTTTGCCGTGCAGTTCTTCTTTCCCCTCCCCCCTCCCGTGTCTCTCGCGGTCCCCCCTCTCTGATGTGTGGCAGTGCTGCAGCATCTGCATCCGCCAGCACGTCCCCCGCGGAACACGCAGCAGAGAGAGTGGTGTGAGGAGAGAAGGTGGCGGCACCGGCGGTGCGGGCGCGCACAGGTAACGAAGTTAACGGCGTTCGAGTCACGGAGACGCTGAAGAAAAAAAAAGGGATCGAAGTGGACACACACGCGGGAAACGAGAGAGAAGAGGATGACACAAAGGATGGCGAGGGGGGTCTCTGCGACTGCTTCCCACCCTTTGCCAGCCAGCCCGCCAGCCCCTCCCCCCTTCTCTCTGTATCCCTCGCTGTCGAATGTGAAGCGGTGAGGTCTGGGTGCCTTGTTTGTGTGTGTGTCGGTGTGCGTGCGTGTGCGTGTGTAGGAGTCGGGCCCGGGGTGTACGAGGGCCGAGTTTCACATGAGGAAAGGCGATTGTTTCAGGCCCTCCCTACCTCCCTCTCACCCTCTCCCCTCATGCGGCACGCACTGACGGGCTTGATTGCTGTGGTTGTCTCTTCGCTGTTGCACGCCGCCGTAGGCCCTCGATGTGTTGTCGTCGCGCTGGTGAGTGTGTGTAGCGCAAAGGTACGCGCGCGGTGTTTTATGCTGTGCCATCTTGTGTGTGTGTGTGAGTGTGTGTGTGTGTTTGTGTGGGTGGTATTGTGCCTGTTTTCTAAGCCAAAAAGAAAGAAGGAAACTAACACGTGGGACTCGAGGCGGTGTGTTGTGGAAGGACTACACGGGAAGGAGGGAGGGTGTGTGTGTGTGTGTGTGCGTGTGCGTCTGTGTCTGTGTCTGAGTGGGGTGAGTGTGGCGGAGTGGGGGTGCTGCACTGTGCAGATGCGCTGCCGTCTCCGTCCACCACCACCACCACCACCACCACCCACCCACCCCCCTCCGCCCCTTCTCTTCCCATGCCTTCCTTTTCTCATCCCCTCTCCCAGTTTTGCCTTTCTCACAAACAAACAAGCAAACCTACTCAGACACACGCGAAGACATATAGACGCTCAGACGCACCTGCGCCGTCACGAAGGATGGGGGAGGGGAGGCGCGGCCGCTACAGCAGTGTCCCTGTCCCACGAGTGGTGCGCTCGGAAGTTGATTCGCGGCGTAGGGACCAGCCCACAGCCTCCAACGCCTGCTGTAGCAGCGGTGCGTCTCGCTTAGGACTCGCGTGTACGTGTACTCCGCTCCTCGATTTTGCTCGAGGGAGGGGGGGGGCAGCGAGGGCGATGCTGCTTCCCGAGTGTCACGTCCACCCCTCACCCTCCTCTCACCCAGTGCCTGACGTCTCTTCACCTGCACAACGCCAATCCGACACGTTGGTGCGGCGCTCCCTCCTTCCCCCCCCCCCTCTTTGGGGTCGCCAACGACGCACACACGCACACGCTGCCATCTCAAACTTCGAAAACGAAGACCTCCACCCCCCCTCCCTCCCAGCCACCCAACTACCCAATCAGACACGCTAGATGCATAGTGTCCATTGCACAGGCACATACACACACACACACACACACACACAAACATAATCACACATACAAATCGGCACACCATTTTTTTCTCTGAGATCTTTAGATGCTCTTGTGCAGGTGTGCGGTGTAGTTGATAAGATCAACCTCACAGCGTGGAGAGCTGCAGGCATCTGCCTCCCCCTTCCCCCCCCCTACCCATGACTGCGATCTCTCCCGCACCGTCCCTCGTCATGCTCGCCTGGATGGCGGGCGTGGAGGAGCTGCTCAGCCGCCAAGCGCTGCACCTGGCGGAGGTGGAGGCCCGGCACGACGCAACCGTGCAGCTGGCTCGCGCCGCTCTGGAGCTGGCACACACCTCTTCGGGGCCCTCAAGTGCACGCGATGGGTCCAGGCATCATCAGCCCGCAGAGAGGGCGGCGGCATCGCGCTTGGAGGAGCTCGCGAGGCCGTCCGCCTCGCCCGCCCGCGGGGACAGCAGTGGGGAATCGACGAGCAAAGAGCCGCCGCAGCAGCCGACCGCATCACCGCCTCCTGCCGACGCGGAGAGCGCGACACACTCACGCATCCCTGGCGATGTGCGCGACGCTGGCGAGTCTGTGTGCGACTCGGTGCTAACACTCACGCAGCGGCTGGAGAGCGTGGAGCGGCGTCTTGCGTACGGTCAACCCTTCGCAGCAACGTACGCAGACGGCTCAATGGCCAGTGCCGAGTCCTTGCACGCCCACGAAGGACTGTGTGTCGATGTGTGCCGGCACTCCTCACTGAACCCTGCCGCTGCCGCTCAACACGAGACACCTTTGGCCGGTGCGGCCCGCCCGACGCTGGAGGAGTGCGCCGCTTTGCTGGATGCGCTCCTTCCGCCCAGAGCAGCCCCAGCAGCCTCGTCGTGGTCACCGCTGAAGCCGCCGGGGCCGTCACCTCTGCGGACGCATCAGCAGCGGCACGTGCTCGTCCTGCTGCTGTGTATTCGCGACGCCCTGCGCGGCCTCCAAGCTTCGCACGTCGCTGCCACCGGTGTCGCATCCCGTCCCTCGCTGGACACGCTCCTTGACCTGCCGCCCAAGACGCTGCCGTTCGAAGGCCGCTCGGCGTCCGAGGCGCCGTGGGAGCGCCTCCTCGCCACCACCTCTCTCTTCACGTTGTGGACGGCGCTACGCGACGCTCCGGTGCACTTCTCTTGCATCACACCCGCCGCAGCTGAGGTGCTGTGGGCGGCGGTGCTGTGGATGTGCCTGTGCGGCACACTGCGGGGCGTGGAAGCGAGCTCCGCGCAGTCGCGGCCGGAGACGAACCCGCGCGATGCAGCCGCCACGGCAACGACAGCGGGAGCTGCAAGCGGCCGTGTTCCGGAGCAGCGCCACGCACCGTCGTGCCACAATGCGGCAACGGGTCCGCGTCACCTGGAAACACTGGTGCGCGCAACGGCAACTCGCTGTTCCGCGCCTTTGCAGCCCGACTGTGTCCGCACCACCAGCACATCGCGCAGTTCCGGCCCTGGCGCTCACGCACGCTGCGTGCCGCCAGCGTCGGCGTCGAGGCGGGCGAGCGGTGCGCAGGTGCGGGCAGCGGTGCTGGAGCACGAGGAGCGGTGGGCGTACCGGTGCCTGCCCGTGCACGCCGCCCACACCGCCCCCACCGTGTACGACGACCTCTTTCCCCTTTCGGAGGCCACCTCGAGCTTCACGGCGCCGGGCCCGAGCTGCGACGCCGATCCACCTCACAAGGCAGACTTGGACTTCTACACGGGGCCGGCTCGTCGATCGCGGCCCCTGTGAAGTACGGCGCTTAACCAGCGACAGGGGAGACGAGCGCTCACACGCACGGCGCGGCGGCATCGGTCGGGGGCAGGGGCCGCTGTAGATTCCCGCTGAGGTTCTCGCCGCATCCCCAAAAGAGGCCCGTGGGTGCCTACAAGTGTTGCGGACTCGACTTCTCCTGTGGTGAGGGAAGGCGCATCCCGTTCACTTCGTGTGTGTATGTGTTTGTGTTTGTGTGTGTATGTACGTGGAGTTTCCTGCCGAACGGCACCGCTGTGCGTGTCTGCCCGCTACGGTGCGCCAAGCCGCAGAATCAAGCGCCACCATCAGACGTACGCCCTTGATCTTGTAAGTGCGCTCCTGCGCGGTACGGGCACGGGCACGGGCAGGGGGGGGGGGGGGGCTCAGCACCTTGCCAAGCTTTGTCACTCTCACACTCTCGAGTCGTCGCCCTACCGTCTGCTGGTCGCCACGTTCGAGCATGTATGCTGCGTTCGACACTGCACCTCTCCTCCTCATCTCCTTCCTTCCTTCACACACATACGCACACTCTCCTCGACCAGATTCTGTTGACGGGTCAGCCCCCTTGTGAGACTCTCCATACCCCCGCCTTCACCGCTTCACAGACTCACGTGCCGAGTCCCGCATGGCGTCCTCGTCTCCTTCTTCAAGCAGCGCAGCAGCGGCAGCAGCGGCAGCGGCAGCGGCCGTGGCGCTCGGTGTCGCGCGGGCCCCACCGGCGACGTCGTTTCCGCGTCCCTCCGCCCGGGTCTCCTTCTCCTGCGCCGTGTGCGACATTCAGTTCTCGGACTCGCACGCCGCGGAGGCGCACAAGGCGAGCCGCAAGCACAAGAAGAAGAGCGGCGAGCTCGAGTGGGAGGAGCGGCAGTACAAGAAGGACGTCGACGTGACGCCCGATGACGTGTGGGCCCTCGTGCGCCGCAAGCAGGAGGAGCTCGAGGTGGTGCCGTGGAGTGAGTTGAGGTACAAGCCAGCGGACGCAGCCGCGACCAGGTAAGCGGCTTCACGTCTGCGTCGCTGGGCTTTGTGTGTCTTTCTTTTCTAACTTTTTTTTCAGGGACTCTGCTCATGTGTCGACGGAACGGAAGCGGAAAGCGGAAGCGAAGCCGATCTGTGGTGAGGAGGCGCGGCCTGTTGTGCGGCAGGTTCGCAAACGTCGAACTCACATTGATGCCCTCCCTCTCCCGCCCCGTCCCCGTATGTGGTACGCAGGCTCCACCCGCTGCTTTGAAAACTCTCACCGCTTCACTTCCACCCCCCTCCTCTTCACTTTTCTCCCCTCCATCGCGCTTGGGAACCGTTTTTCCGCTCAATGCATGACACACACACGCACACACGTACCTCGCCAGCAGCATCACTCGTGGATCGAGGAAGAAGGAGTCGTCTGCACATCGAGTCTTCCTTGCGGGGCACCAGCGCTCACAAATTGGTCTTGCTAGCACCACGCACACGCTCATCGGGCCCCGACGTCGCCGCTCCTCTTCTCACCTCCCCCTCCCCCTTCTTTAGCTACGCATACACGAGGAGCAACTACGAGAGTGTGTGTGCTTGCGTGTGCTCTCCTTACGTTGACCCCTTCCAGGGCTGCCTGTGACCTTGGCGCGCGGCAGCACCTTGCCTGACCTCTCTTTCCTCACTTCTCCGTCCCACATCGCACCACCCCACCCTTACCTTCTCGTCCATCCGCTGTCTCGTTTCGCTTTCTTTTCTTCTCCTTGCCTTCTAGAGCTCTCTTGTGCATCTTCTCCCGTCCGTACACACACACACACGCACACACACACCAAACATCACGACCGACACCACCCACTCCTCCACCGCTTGACGCCGCTTCACTTCATCCTCTTCTCGTTGTTGTTCTGTCGCCTTCCCCCACTTGTCCATTGCACTGGAGTTGTTGAGAAGCTGCTGATCCGCACACCCGAACACCGCCGACTCCTTTCCTCCCTCCCCTTCACCCCCCCCCCTCCTCCCAAGCCCTGGTTTCGTGAGATCTGCATTGTCCTTGCTTCATCCCCTCCGCCATCCCCCCCCCCACACTTACACTTCTCTCCTCGCACATCCCCTTGTCACCATTCCACCTACACAGAACACTCACAAACGCAGATACAGACGCGTGCGCCCTCTTTCCCTTGCCATTCCGCCGACATCGTCTTCCATTGTCCTCCTCCCCACCGTCCTCCCCCTTCAGTCCTCCGTCCTGCGGCAGGGGGTAGGGCGTCGTGAAGGGCACGTCTGTGTGTGTGTTCGTTTGTGTGGGCTTGTGTTTGGGTGTCCGTTGTTGAATGTGACAGAGGTGGCGCCGTGCTAAGCCCTCCCCTGGAAAACGGCTTTCTCCGACACGTGGCACTCCCGCCAGTCCCCCTTGGAGCCTCCACGCCTTCTTCGACTGTATTTCTGTTCTCTTCGCGTGTTTGTGTGTGTCTGTGTGTCTGTGTGTGTGTGTGTGTGTCCGCCTGCTCGTGTGCGGCCGTAGGAGCGTGAGGCTTGGCCGTGCAAGGCAGCCCACACATACGCGTCGCGTCGCGTTGGTGCTTGTGCTGCTGCTCTCTAACCTCTTTGCTCTGCTCTCTCTCTTGCGGGAGTGCCAGCCCCTCCGCCCCTTCCCTCCTCCGCGCGCCCGTTCACTTCTCACGTTGCTCCTGCTGGAGGTTCGCTCCCCCCTCCCCCTTCGCGCTTGCAGTCACTTCGTCGTGTACCACCAATCGGTGCTGGCCGCCACCCAAGCCCCTCTTCTTCCCCCTTCTCCGCCTCTGACGCACTCCAGCGCCCATGAGCTACCGCGACGCCGACCTTTACGGCGATGTGGCCGACGTGCTGGAGGCGCTGCACGACACGGTGGACTCCTACGTGCTCTTTCTCCAAAAGGGCGAGGACCGGGAGCGCGAGTACGCCGCCGCGGTAGCCGGAACAGCCAGTCCAAGCGCGGGGCCCCCTTCACCGTCCCTCTCTACCTCCACCGCAAGAGAGCAGGCGCTGACGCGGCAGTACATCCGCGACAGCGTTCCCCGCCTGATGGAGCTCTGCACCTCCGTGCAGGCCAGGCTGCGTGCGGCGGCTCGCACGATGCCGAACAACTCGGCGTCCCGTCGCAGCGCCGGCCCGTCAACCCCGGCGCCGCTGTCGTCGTCGTCGTCGTCGTCGTCGCGCGCCGAGGCGGGTCGCGTACTCGTGACGCGCAAGCTTGGGGATGTGATGGAGAACGCTCACATGATGCGTGGGCTCGTGAAGCTGCAGCGGCAGCGGCAGCTCCTGCCCCGCGCCTCCATTGGGGGCACGCCGACGATGATGGACGGCGAGGACGAGGACGACGGGCCGCTGCGCATGAAGCAGCTCATCCGGGTCACCCAGTACAACTTAGAGGACACGGAGCGGCTGCTGCGCCTCGCCTACCCCGAGGGCGGCCCCATTGACGTGGTCGCGCAGGGCGACGACGGGAACAGCGACGACGCCGACGCGAACAGCCCGCCGCTGTCGCGCTCGCCCACCGCGGGGCGCGGCCTGACGCGGTCGCCGGGGGTGCGGAACGGTCGCTACGGCGGCAGTGTCGAGCCGGCAAGCAACAGCCCCGGCTCGGCCTCCTCCCCCTCAGAGACGCCGCGCAGCTCCGCCCACACGGCGCCCTATGTGCGCCGCAGCGTGTCGCAGGAGCCCTTCAATGTCCCGACGAGCTACGTGTTCCCGCCCCCGTCGTCCACGCAGGACGCGAACGGCAGCCGCCACGGCGCCAACGACAACAGCAACAGCAACGTGGTGGAGCTCGGCGACGAGGACGGCGCGCGGCTGCCCCCTGGCAGCCCCACTGGGATCCTGACACCACGCTCGATTCTCGCGCGGTCCCGGCACGGGGACGGCAGCGCGAGCACCGCGTCGCGCAACACGTCACGCACGAGCTGGCCACGCGTGCACTTCGCCATGGACGAGCCCGCCAAAAGCCCCAGCCACGACAACCACAGCCAACGGAGTGCGGGTGCGGCCGCGGCAGCCTCCGCGGGTCCGGCCGCGTCGCTTCACCAGGTCGCTGACAGGCCGGCGGCACTGGCTGTTGCCGTGCCGCGGGGCACCAATGCCGCGGCTACCGCCGACGCGGACCCCTCCCTGTCGGATGCCGCACTGGCCGCCACCGCCACCCCCGCTCGCCCGCAGCCTCGCCGTGGGAGTGGGCTGCTGTCCAACCCGGTCGTGCGCTGCAGCAGCACCGAGAGCGATGACGCCATGAGCACCAGCGGTGGGCCACTGCTGTTCACGTCGTCCCCGTTCCGCTCGTCAGACGACAGGGTCGGCGTCGAGCACGCACACGAGCACGACGACTCCGCGAGCGGGGTGATGCGCTTGGCACCTTTCGGGCTGCGCAGCGACTCGCAGACGAGTCTGCCCTTCGCGTCGGGCTCGTCCGGGTCCGCCTCGAGCGCGGCGCAGACGAGCTCCTCTACCACCGCCACGGGCACGAACGGCAGGGGCAGCGGTGGCGAGGGCGCCGACACGGACGAGAGCGACGCAGGCGCAGCGGCGGCGGCGGTGGTGGCGGCGTCGACCTCATCGCTGCCGTCGGCACCGATGCACCCGGCACCCGCCTTTGCGACCAGCAACGGGTCCGGTGGTGGAGTGACGCGGCGCCTCTCCTGGTCAGCGACGCCGTCGGTGCTCAGCATGGCCACCGTCAGCGTCGCGGACGTGCCGCGCGGCATTCTCAGGACGGCGCCGTCGCGGGGCTCCTCCGCGGCGAGCGCGACCAGCAGCCACGGATACACGGCACACCGCGACAGCGGCGGTGGGCAGAGCGGCGCGAGCGGCCCGCTCCCGCGGCAGAGCACGCACGCCCACGTTGCGAGCCACTGCAGCACGAGCGCCAGCGGCAGCAGCGGCAGTGCGCGGCCCCCTCCCATGGGCCTGCCGCCGCGCTCGCCACGTCGGCACGAGGAGCAGCGGCTCTCGCTGAGCTGCGCGTCGGCGTCGATGGGGCAGCACGCGTCGCTTCCACTGCCCCGCGGCGACCCCGACGCGCGCGTCGTGACGCGGCACATGCAGCGGCTTCCAGGTGAGTTGTGGGCCACCATTCTCGCCAGTCACCGCGCGGAGATGGAGGACGTCGTGCGCGAGGATGTCGTGGACTTGTTCAACTACGGCGAGGCCGTGCCGGTCCTGCGCAACGAGGACGTGTGTGACGTGCACTTCACCGTCGTGGACACGCACCTGTACATTCGCGTCAAACTGGAGCACGCTCAGGCGCTGACGGAGGCGGAGATCAACCTGCGTCTCGGACTCTGCTCCTTTCCGCTCATGACGGCGCTGTACGAGGAGTTCTTCACGGAGTACCAGGCGAAGGAGTTCGAGCCGATCGAGGACAGCTCCACGACGCTGAACAGTAGCACGATGCGGTTCAGCGACCCCCGTAGCAGCGTCAGGGGCGGCCGCAACAGCATCAGTGACGACCACTACCACAACGGCGGCGACAGCGAAGGGGATAGCCAGAGCGATAGGCTACTGCGGAAGGAGAGCACCTTCGCGCCGGCCCCAACCACGCCAAGGAGCGGCGACGTCGACGCATTCACTACAGCAGGAGCAGCAACAGCGGCAGCACCGTCGGCTGACCCGAATTCTGCCGACGCGCCAAGCCCCACGTCGCCGCTGTCCATCGAGACAAGCTCGCGGACCGCCTCCGTGGCTGGCGACTCCACCGCGGCGTCGTACATCTTCAGCGTGGCGAGCCCGCGATCCGTGCACGTGGAGGGTGGCGGCGGTGGCGGCCATCACCGCAGTGGTAGCGAGGCGGAGTCTTGTGCGGCGACCCCCAGCTCAGTGGAGCCAACAGCAGCGGCAGCAGCACAGGCCGTATTGCAGAGGGGGCGCTCGGTGAGCTACGTCAGTGTCATCGCCGACGCGCCCGTCGCGCCGTCAAGCAGCACTGCGTCCACGCAGCAGCAGCAGCGTCACAGCCACACGGTGCGCCTTCCCGGTGTGCACTGGTCGCGGCTGGCGGCGAGCAACGTGCCGGCCATGGCCGACCTCGGCGCCGCGTTTGTGGCGGACGCCGGCGCGGCGCTGGGCGTGCTGCCCTCTGAGTCGCGGGCGGCATGCCAAGACGTGTGCCTCTCCTACGGCGGCGGCCTTGTCGTGGACTTGGCGTGGGACAACGGGGAGCTGTACCCCGGCGCGCACTGGCTCACAGCGCCCGAGGTGGCGGCGGCGCTGTCACGTTGTCTCTTTCCGTCGGTGCGTGCCGTCTACGCCGCGGCATGCGGGGCGCGGCGCTTCGACAATGACCTTGCCGCAGCAGCAGCAGCAGCGGCTGAAGGGCGCGGGGGGACCGGGGGCAAGGCGCGGAGCCGCGACGTGGTGCAGCTCATATTGCCGGCCAAGTCCGAGCTCGACCACAAGTCCTCGCTGAGGGGAAGCTCCTCCAACACCAACACACCGGAGCGAGTTGCGTTGAAGCAGCAGCAGCAGCACATCCTTATGTCTCCGTCAATGGGCCCCACTACAAAGCCCAACTTCGCCGGTGCGCAGCAGCAGCACGCCTCCCCTCTGCCTGTCGCCGCCACTGCACCCACCACCACACGGGTTGCGCCGTCGAGCAAGTCGGCGAGCGCCTCCCTGCGCCTCGTCCCGACCTCCTCCGCAGCAGGGCTGCGTCCGCGCCTTGCACAAGCGCCTGCTGTCGCTGCGGAAGAGGAGAGCGGATCGAGCACTGCGTCACAGTCCGCCTCTCTTCATGGGCAGCAACAGCCGCCACCGCCACCGGCGTCCGCCTTCGATCGCGCGAACAGCGCGGCCTCGCTGGCGTCGGTCGAGGCAGAGCCGCGCATGGCCGTGCCGCAGCCAACCATCACTGCCGCGAGCTACACCGCGAGGAAGAGCAGCGACGCGCGGGCTGCCGGTGGGGCGTCTCGCCCGCAGAGGCCACCGCCCTCCAGGCCACGCGCGGCAGCTGCGGCACCGGCATCCGCGGCGACGGCAGCAGCAGCAGCAGCAGCAGCCCCGGCCCCGGCCCCAGAGCCGCAGACGCTGAACCAGCTTTCCGTGGTGCACGGTATTTCGTTGGCGGTGCTGCGGCAGTGGAACCCTGCGCTGGCAGAGCTGGACGCCGGCGCCGTCATCCCAGCCTCGGCTACCGTGTATGTGCCGCGAGTCACGTCGACGTCTCCTGCCCTTAAGATACGCATCGATGCGCCGCCGGCGGCGGCGGCAGCGACAACAGCGGCGGCGACGGCCCAGCGGCGCGTCCAGCCACCCCGTCAAGCACGCGCCGACGCACGGCCGCCTGCGCCGGCCCTCCCACCACAGCCAGCCCAACAGCAGCAGCACCAGCAGCAGAAACCGTCGACGGCAACAACCCACGCACCACCCTCGCACGTGGACCCCGCTGCCACGGCATCGACGAACGGCTCCGCAGCCCCGCTGCCGCCGCCTGCCACGAACAATGTCAAGCAGCACCGCGCGCAGCCGCCTGCAGCGCAGCAGCAGCCGCAGGCAGCCGAGCCGACCGCAGCGCCACTCACCGCCGAGGCTCTCGTCAAGAACGCGCGCGAGGCCTCACCGCGCATGCCACTACCAGCGAAGGCCACGTCATCCCAGCCGCAGTCGGCGGCCCCACCTCTCACGGCGGCACCCGCGCCGTCGCGCAAGGTGTACCAGCTTCCCATCACCATGTCGGCCCGCCCCGACGAGCCGCGCGGCATCGACGTGCTGCTCGCTTCGCAGGGTGCGCTGCGGCTGCTCCAGGAGGGTGGTGCCGCCGCCGCCACGGCCGGGGGTGTGCCGGTGGACACCGACGAGCGCACGGCAAGCAGCAGCAAGGCGTCCGAGGAGGTCACGGCGGCCGCGGTGGAGCGGGAGCTAGGAATGCGGCTGGATGGCCTCCTCGTGTCGACGGTGCGCCGCGGCTCTGTCGCCGCGCGGGCGTGCGTGCAGGCGGGCGACACACTCCGCACGCTGGATGGGCAACCGCTGATTGCGCAGAGCGACTTCCTGCGGGGCATGGCGCGGCAGCAGCACCTGCAGCGGCAGCGGCTGAAGAACAGCGGGGGCAGCGGGGAGTTCACCGTGCTCGTCACGGCGACGACGCCCCGCGGCATCCCGACGACGTACCGACTGCGGGTGCCTCCGATGCAGCGCGATGAGGTGCAGCCGACGTCGACGCAACCGGCAGCAGCAGCAGCAGCAGCAGCAGCGGCGACAATGCCAACAGGGCCGTCACCTCAGCGCATGGCGGCACGCCTTGGTGTGCCTCCACCACCACCACCACCTACGCAGCACCAGCAGCAGCCGAGAGGGCGTTTTGCGTCTGTGACGGCGCAGGCACGCGGGCTGGAGCGCCCGCTGAGCATCGGCCCGGCGGCTCGACAGCACCCGCCTGCTGCTACGGTCGCGGCGGCAGCGGCACGTACCGGCACACCGACGTCGGCTCGCCTACGCGTCAGCAGCACCGGCGCCTCTGCGCGTCCGATGCATGTCCCATCGAGCCGGCCCAAGCTACGCGACCCACAACAGCAGCAGCAACAGCAGCAGCAGCATGTGGAAGTCCCAGACACGCTCCATGCTGTGACGAGCGGAGAGGTGCAGCCCGTCTCTGCGCGTCGCTTGACTCGCGACGGCGTTGGCTCGGCGGCGCGTATGCGCGGGCCGCACACTTGATGAAGTCGCGGAAGCCAAGGAGGTGACGGTGGGCGACTCGAGTTCAGAACGGCGCGTGGAGCGCAAACGGGGAGCAAGAAAAAAAATGGACTGGCGCCCCGCGTCCTCTTTCCTCTGCCCCCCCCCTCCCTCCACCCCGCCAACACTCGTATCTAATTTGTTTTCCCAATCGAAGACAAGGCGACCGTGCGATGAAGTGGGCCAGCGGAGGCTGGAGAAAGCGGATGGACTGGCAGGTGCGTGTGTGTGTGTGTGCTCGGCTGCTGGAAGCACTCGCCGGTCGGCCACAGGAGGGCAGACGTTTGACGCCGCGTCTTCGCCCTCGCCCTGTTTTCTTCTCTTGCGTGTGTGTGTGTGTGTGTGTGTGTTGTCGGTGTCACGCATGACAAGAGACGTGTGTGAATCGAAGCGGAGCCGCAGCGTGCAGTGCGCCCGACTTGCACCAGCCCCCTCACTGTGCTTGTGTGTTGATGTTGTATCACATATCCTCGCCCTTTGGATCCTTCACAACTTCGCACTAACTGACCCCCTCCCCCCCCCTCCTCCCTACCCCCACCCGCCACACCACTGCCCTTGCCGACCCCAACCCCCCCCCCCTCCCCCATAAAGGAGCCACCACGGAGCTCAACTGACGAGGGAACGGCGCCGACGGAAGTTCGGCTCACACAATCGCTTTTTTCTTCTTCTGTTGCTTCCGTGGCTGCTCGAACTGCCCCAGTAGGCAACCGCACAACTCCGCCTATCAACAAGTGCACACGAACCGCCGCAGCAGCAGCAGCAACCCGGCTGCGCTCCTGAGCTGTTTCTCAACACATCAACACACACAGAGATACCGTCGCCGCCGTCACCATGCCCGCGATCGGACAGGAGAAGCTGGAGTTCCACAGGTGCTTCCGCATCTTGCAGACCTCAGCGGAGATGATGTCGGACCGCAAGTACAAAGTGGCCCAGCACGTCGTGCCCGGCAGCCTGCACGAGTTCGTGGAGCGCTACGTTGACGAGGTCGAGCTGACGGACGCGAACGGCGCCGCCGCCGCCGCGGGCACTGGCGAGGCGCCACGGCGGCGTCAGCAGGTGATCCGGCGTGACAAGATGACGCTGGCGTGTGAGCGCGAGGTGGGCGAGGGCAGCATGCTCAAGGCCGTCGTGTACTTCTGCCCGCCGAACCACCTCTCCTCCGAGGTGGTGAAGAAGATCGCCGAGGACGCGCTGAGCGAGGGCTACCAGCGCGTTGTCTTCGTGACGCCGACGCGGCCGAACCCGATTGTGCGCAAGACCATGGACACGTACAACCGCGGCGAGCAGGATCTGCGCTTTGAGCTGTTCGAGGAGGACGAGATTTGCGTGAACATCACCCACCACGAGCTCGTGCCGAAGCACACGCCCCTGTCGGAGGAGGAGCTCAAGGAGGTGCTGCACGCCCACGCCCTGGAGCTGACGCAGCTGCCCCGCATCCTGTCCACCGACCCCGTGGCGCGGTACTACGGGCTGGAGCGGGGACAGGTGGTGCGCATTGAGCGGAAGAGTATGTCCGCTGGTCTGTACGTGACGTACCGGCAAGTGGTCTAGATGCCGGGGGAGGGGGGTGCCGTGGGGGGTGGGGGGAGGCAACGCGTACGTGTGCCGAAGCGCGCAGAGCCTTGCCTGCGTGAGGTGGAGAGACGAATGTGGCTGAGCGTGTAGGGGGGAGGGGGCAGGCCACGTGGTTCGTCATGGTGGGGCGGCGCTGCTGCTGTAAAGGGTTCGCATAAAGTGGCCCCACCCGTTGCCTGTCAAGGAAGGAGGAGTAATTCTGATTCGATGTGAGTATGTGTGTGTGTGTATGATGGCAGGGAAGTGTGCACGTTGCATGTGCTACTGTTGCGGTGCCGTCCGCAGCTGCTTCTCGCGGCGCGTCTGTGTTGTTTGTGCGTGTCCCCCGCGGGCCCCCTCCCCCCCCCNTGGTGGGAGCCTCCACCGCTAACAGAGCAGGGGGCAGCAGCTTCTGAGGACCGACTTCTCTCCCTCCCCCAGCCAACCCTCCACCCCAGCCTGTGCCTGTCCCTCCCTTGCCACGGCGCGCTTCCACGGCGCTGTAAAACTCAACCACAAACGGAGGCCGACGTGCACGCGCAGACGTGAGAAGAGGAACTCCCGCGGGCTGCGATGGACGTCCTGCAAGCGTAGCACTGCTGTGATGGGCCCACCAGCGGTCCATCTCGCACTGCAAAGGCGCGCGGCGGCGGCAGCGGCAGCGGCAATGTGCGCCTCTGTGAGTGTGGGCACGATTGATGTCTGGTCGGCGCTCTCCATCTCTCTCTCGTGAAGGCGATGCCTAGCTGTTGCAGCGCAGCCCGTCGCTTCTCAGCCTCCCTCCCCCCCCGCCTCCTGTCACATCAACCATCCGTGTTTCTCTTTTACCATACCCACGGTACGCTCAAGCACACGACGCCGCCTCACAGTGCCTCTGAAGGGCCTCCACCCCACGTTCCTATCTCCTCTCCACACACACACACACACCGGATTTACCACCGCAGACTCATGACCTCCATCGAGGAGCTCAAGGCGGTGCGGCTCTTCCGGGCCCTCAACACCATGATCCAGCTCTGTCACGACCGCGGCTACGTCATTCGCCACCCGTCCGCAATTGCTGAGGCCGTGCAGAACCCGGGCCTGTACGACACGCAGGAGGGTCTGGACTACGACTGGTTCCTTCGCCACTTCGTCATCTCTCCCGACCGCATCGCGGGTGGTGGTAGCAGCAGCGGCAGCGGCAGCGGCAGCGCACGCGCCAAGAAGAGTAGCGCTGGTGCGCGCCGCGGCGCGAGGGATGACGAGGAGGGGGCACCGCCGCAAGAGGGTGGCGCCGACCTGGACGACGCCTTGGATGAGGCCGAGGTGCTGCGTCGCGCTGCGAACGGTGAGTGGGTCTGCATGCGCAACGCGATGCGGCTGACGTGCTCGGTCGATCCCAGCCGCCTCCCCGCCGTCCCGCCGCCGTCCAACACCGAGTCTGTGGTGGACAAGAAGCGCAAGGCGGAGTCCGCTGGAGGCGTGGTGAAGGTGGAGCCGGAAGACGAGGACGGCGATGTGCCCTTTGCCGCCGCAGCCGTGGCGAGCGCGCGGCGTAAGGAGAAGGCCGCGAAGAACGCGCTCGTCGTCTTCTTCTCTGGCGCCCCAAAGCTGGGCATCAAGGAGGTGCAGGCGTTCCGCGAGAAGGCGCTCAAGAAGCGCGCCGCGTCGATGATCATTGTAGCGAACAAGGTTGACCCCGGTGTGCGCCTGGACGTGCAGGAGCTGAGTGGCCGCATGGACGAGGCGACCGGTGCCGAGCTGCTCTCGATCCAAGTCTTCGAGGAGGAGGCGCTGGCCTTCAACGTGGTGCGCCACGAGACCGTCCCGCACCACGCCGCCCTCACCCCGGCCGAGGCTGCGCGTTTCTTGGAGGAGCGGAAGCTGAACATTGCCCAGCTCCCGCGCATGCTGGAGAGCGACCCGCTGGTGCAGTACCTTGGCCTGCAGCGGGGCAGCATCGTCCACATCACACGTGAGGGCAAGCAGGGCGGGCCGTACAGCATGTACCGCCACGTGATTTAAAACGAAGCGCACGGCAAGCCCAGAAGCAGTGTTCACGCGGTGCACGCTGTCGTTGCAGGTGTGTCATAGCGTGTGCTGCCGGACCGCGTCAGTGGTGTGGACCTCTGTGCGGTCTGTGCGGTTGACCGAACTCCTTGTTGTCTTTCTTCCCCCTCCCCCACCCCCCACCCCGCGATTAAGCTCCTTCAGTCGGCTTCCATCTCGCTCGACGTCCCTGTGCGCCCGTGCATGTCAGCAGAAGTGTGGGAACGGAAGCTCCCCCTCCCCCTCCCCCTGCGTCGTACACAAGCACAAGCGCGCGCACACACACACATACACGCGCGAACCACAGCCACCGACATTCTCTCTGTGACTGTGTGTGTGTGTGTGTGTGTGTGTGTGTGGCCTCTCTCTTCTAATTGTCCTCCTTAACAGTCGAGCTCTCACCCTCACCACAACACGAGCGCCACGCGCTGATGTCACTCCAGCAAGGCAGCCGACCTTCAGCCGTCACGAAGAGCGGCTCGCGAGGTCGCGGGTGCCCCTTCCCCATTGCCGACGGCTCGCCTCCGCGCTAGCCGCAGCCGCGCCAGCACGATCAAGTGTGCACCCGGCCGCCGCCGAAGCCTTGTGGCTCCGCTCTCGGCTGCGCTTGTCTTGCGTTCACCGACCATTTTTGGTGCACACACACACACGCTATCTCTCTCTCTCTTCACCTGTTCTCGGACTATACGGACTCCCATCAATCTCCGATCCCTCACTCCTCCGCAGCGCACGGACGCAGCGGTGCCTTCCATTCACGTCCCTCCCCTCCCTGGTCACGGTCACACACACACACACACATACGCAGATAGCCACCCACCCACCCATCCCAACTCCTAGTACAGTCGTCATGCTTCTCCGCAGCGCATTGCGCCTCGCCCGTGTCTACGGCGGCGCCGCCACCTCGGCGTTCGTGCCGGGTAGCAGCACGAGCAGCAGCAGCAGTAGTAGTAGCAGCGGTGCGGCGGGCTCTGTGGCAGCGGTGGATGCGGCCGCCTACGCGAGTGGCAGGCCGGTCGGTGCCAAGTCGCTTCTGGGGCGAAAGGCACGCCAGGGCAGCCTCTTCGCCATCGCAAACGATGTGAGTATCAGCGAGAAGCGCGTGCGGCAGCAGCTGAACGCGCTGCTGGCCGACGAGCGCGACCCGCTGGCGGAGGCTCGGCAGCAGGCCGCCGCGGGCACCGCTGCAACGGCCCGTCCGTTGCCGCAGCGGCGACTGGTGAAGCTGCCCGGGGTGGAGCGGGTGCGCGACCTCCCGGCGGACCCCATCACCCGCCTCTTCTTCCAGCACCAGGGCGACCACGCGCTCTACTACGGCACGTACGATCAGCCGAGTCAGCTGGACGAGGACCGCGTGCAGATCGCCAAGCGCGAGCCGAAGAAGTGGACCTTCAACGTGTACACCCCTGTGTACGACTTCTGCCACCGGCTGCGTGAGGCCTCGGAGCAGCGCAAGCGCTTCGTCGTCGTTCCCTCCACCCTGGAGACGCGCGGGTGCGCCAAGGTGCTGCTCAACCACGGCCTCGTGGCAGGCTTCCGGGACTTCCACAACGACCGCGCTTTCGCCGTCGAGCTGAAGTACTTCCAGAACGAGCCGACTATCAACGTGATTGAGCCGTGCAGCTACGACGGCAAGACGGAGTTCGAGTGGTCGCCGAAGATGATGCGGCGCCTCATGAACACGCACGGCATCCACAATCGGCTGATCATCTACATCTGCCGCACCGCGGACAATCGAATCATCGACCACATCCAGGCCGTCAAGGAGTGCATCGGCGGGCGCGGTCTGATGATGGTGCACTAGGCAGCTCGGCATGTGTGTGAGTATGTGTGTCCGTATGTGGGTGGGTGGGTGTCTGCCGGCCGGCTACCTCGGCTGCGGTGTTGGGCTCGCGTGTGTGGTGCGCGAGGGCTCTCCTGTCTCGCCTGTTTCTCGGTGTGTGTGTGTGTGTGTGTGTGTGTGTGTGTGTGTGTGTGTGTGTGTGTTGGTCCGTGTGTGATTGTGAGCTGCGCCGTCTAGGCTCTCGTCGTCACGTAACTCCCGTGTCCCCCCAACAAGCACCTCGGTAGCACCAGTTACACAGCTGGTGCTGCAGCTGAGTGAAGAAGGGGGTGGTGATGCGTCGCCGTGCTGCCACAGCCCCCCCCCCCTTCTCCTCCGCCTCACGTACGCACGCACGTCTTTGTGCGTCGCTGCAAGCGCAAGAACGCAAAGTGTCCTTTCGGAGACGGCCAGGAGGTCGTCAAGTGTTGCCGCACCCAACCGGAAGTGAAGTAGCGTTGTTGCTTGATGCCGTGTGTGTGTGTGTGTGTGTGTGTGTGCGTGCTTCTGTGTCTTTCTCATTCCCACTAGTTTCATCCATCCCTGCCCTCTTCCTTTTCTCTCCCCCGCACACCCCACACCCTACTTGCGCGCGCGCCACACGCCACCCGCGCGACGCGACTTCGCCGTTCAAGAAGATTGATCTGGGCGTGACAGAGCCGCCACAAAGCACATCCGCACAGCTATCCAATACCGCACCGCACTACCCACCACCACCACCACCCTTATCATCATCTGCACGCTCCTCTTACGCGACCTGTGCGTGTGTGTGTGCGTGTGTGTGTGTGCCTTGTGCGTGCGTCCGCGCGTGTGTCTGTGCGTGCGTGTGGGCG
The DNA here is from genome assembly GCA_030849075.1 of Zelonia costaricensis. Classification (NCBI taxonomy): domain Eukaryota; phylum Euglenozoa; class Kinetoplastea; order Trypanosomatida; family Trypanosomatidae; genus Zelonia; species Zelonia costaricensis. The sequence goes on along the minus strand of JASAOO010003382.1, from coordinate 23,292 downwards.
GGTACCTCCGCTTGCCTTGGTGTTGCGCTTTTAACTCATCCCTCTCTCTCTCGAGCTCCTTTCTCCTCAACGAAAACAGCAAAGAAGAGCAAACTTGTGTTGACGTGTTGCCGTGTTGAGACTCGATCGAGGTACGCGCGCAACCGCCACACACAAACGCACCCGCACACGCACGCCCCTTTCTCCGCCTTCCCTTCCCCTTACTCTAGATCACTTCGGGACGCTCCTTCTCTCACGTTTTTTCTTAGCCGCCAACCCCAACCATTTTGCGTCGATTATGCACGAAGAGTGGAACTCGCCGGCAGCCCCGCCAGGCACCCCGAGCGTGTCGGCGGAGCCGAGCATCCTGGCCGAGTACCTCTTCTTCCCCTTCTACGACTGCATCGTGCAGTACTACCCCACGTCGTGGGTGCCCAACAAGCTGACGCTGGTCGGCATCTTCTTAACAGTGCTCTCGTCGCTGCTGCTGCTCACGTCGATGCCGGCGGGGTCGCAGTTCCAGCCAGGGCATATGGAGCTCCTGCCCGCCTCCCTCGTCGTGGACGACCCGTCGCTGCCGCGTGTGCCGCCGCTGTCGCCCAGCGAGATGACGCCAGTTTTGCCCTTTGTGTCGCCCTCGATGCTGCTGCTCGTGTGCGGGGCGCTGAACCTGCTCTACTGCGTCGCTGACAACACTGACGGCCGCCTGGCCCGCCGCGACAAGAAGACGAGCGTGATTGGCGAGTACCTTGATCACGGCCTCGACTGCGTGACGTCGCTGCTGTCGACCTGCTGCGCCTTCGCCTTGCTCGCCTCGCTGTGCAACATGGCCATCTCTGTGTGCCTCATCGCCTTCGTCACCGTGCTGTCGCACACCCTGCACTTCGAAACCAACATCTTCATCTGGGGCAACCGCATCGCCACGGTGGACGAGGCGATGATCTTCTTCGGGGTGTGCATGTGGTGGCCGCTGGTGTGGCCCACGGTCGGGACGGAGCAGGTGCCGCAGTGGGCGATCGACCGCATCTTCGGGGCGGGCAGCAGCTGGGCCACCTACCTCCGCCCCCTCCGCAAGATCGAGCTTGTGTACCTCTTCTACAGCGTTGCGCAGGCGCAGACGATCTTCAGCGTGGTGCGTCGCCGGTGGCGCATGGTGTTCCGCATTCACGTGGTCTTCAGCATGCTGAACAGCGTCGTGCTGCTGGCGCTCATGGGCGTGCACAGCGAGTACATCGCCGCTGCCGCACCGGCCACCTCCGTGCCGGGCTACACGCTGGGGCCTTTCACGTACCCGGCGGTGTGGATCATCACGGTGGCCTGCACGTCTAGCACGATCATCCACATCCCCATCATGGCCCGCTGCGCTCGCCTCGCAGCCACCGACCCACTCCCCCTCGCCGGGGTGATGTTTGTGTGGTTCCTCTTCGTCTCGTGCCCCGTGGCCGGCGCCATCGCCGCCGTGACACTGCACATCGGCCAGCTCGTGTACAACGTGCACTACATCGACGCGCACGCGGCCGCCAAGTCGCGCAAGTCCGCGTAGACGCCGTCCCCCCCCCCACCCCACCGCCGCCGCCGTGCAGCGCGCGCGGGAAAGAAAAGCGGAAGCGAAAAAGAGTGCAGCAGCGTCCGAGTAAGTGCACGTGCCCATGGTTGTGTTTTTGTGTTGATGCTGTCTGGATGAACGATAATGTGTGTGTGTGTATGTGTGTGGCACTTCGCGTTGAGTTGCCCTGCTCCGGTGGTGTAGATAAAGGGAGCAACACGGCAGCACTGCGAGGCGAGTGGGGCAGTTGAGGTGACGGAGGACCACCGGGGTGGGTGCGGGTGATGTTGGGAGGGAGGGGGTCGGGTTTGTCGAGCCGCGGCGAACCGCGAAGGCGCGATAAGGACATGAGCACCTCCAGTTGATGGAGGCTCGAGCCCTCGACTGGCGCGTGTGTGCCACGCATTGGCCGTCACCACACACACACACACACACCCAGTGCATCCTTCCCTCCCCCCCCCTCTTCCCTCCGCGCCCCGCAGCCACGCGTCGTCCTCGGACGTGTGCACAAGACATCTATCGGGAAAGGAAGCTGAAAAATAAAAGGAACGAGTCCACGCCTCGTTCGTGAACGTGCGGCGGCGACTCTGCGCAATGACGTGTCTGACGCGACGACAGAGGGGGGGAGGTCAATACGGCACCGGCAGTTGCGCAGCACACACACCGTGTCGTGGCACGCCAGCCAACAGCGGGGCGAGAATACCAGCTGAAGCCGCAGGTGCTGCGCCCTTGCTTCGGAGACCGCGTAGCGCGTGGTGCGGCGCGTCGGTGCTCCTCCCCTGCTCCCCTGAACGCCGACGGTCACGTCGCAGAGGGGCTCGACTCACCGCCCGCCCTCTTCCCTCCACTGCCCGAGCGCTCTCACTCACCCACATGGCTGTCGAATACTGTGAGCCCCTTCCGCTTCCTCTTCCTCCACGCAAACACACTTACACACGTGTCGTACGTAGTGTTTCTTGTAAGCCATAAACCGCTCGAACCAGTTGGACAAAAAGGAGAAGCAAACATCAGCCACAGCATCTGCAGCCCCACCATCAGCACGAGGGGACACAAGGGCTATCGACGTCACGACAGTGAGTGCAAAGCCACGAGCGCGGCGAGGACTGCAGCGGCACCACCGCCAGCCCGTTGTTCGGCTTCACGCGTCGCCGTCTCTCTCACTCCCCTTCTCTAACCCGGCGCGCAGACATTAACTCCACGTCTCTAGCCGTGTCTAGGTCACGGCGATCCCGTCCCCCAACCCCCTCATCCCCGCCCGCCCCGGCTTCCCATAACGGCACGTAGTAGCCATGGAGTTCGCGCAGGTGGTGCACGCGCTGCAGCGCGCCGCGACGGTGCCGGTGGCCGTGGAGGTGCTGCTGCAGTACAACCACCCGCTGAGCGAGAAGGAGGCGACGCAGCTGCGGGAATTTCGGCTGCGGCAGCGCGAGCAGCTTGAAGGCGGCCTCAAGGTCGAGGAGCCGACGGAGGAGCTCATCGTCCTCTCGCACCGCCCTGGCAAGGGGTTCCACCCGCTGCAGGTGGTGCAGTGCGTGCTGAGCGCCTCACGGCTGGCGTGCGTGCAGCCGACGCAGCAGCGGCGGCTCCGCAAGGAGGTGCTCCCTCGCCTCGCTGCCCTCACCCCGCTCACTTTCGTGGAGTGGTGCACTGCGATCAACGTGGCCACGCACACGTGCCTCAGCCACTTCGACAACTTGCTCGCCTCGCTGCTCTGTGTGGAGGAGGTGCTGCGACTGGCCGCGCCGGTGCTCCTGCGCGCCCCACCGCCGCCACCGCCCTCGGCTGCAGCGGCGCTGCGGGCATCGTGGCACAAGGCCGACGGCGCCACCGCAGCCGCCACCGCCCAAGCGCACCACCTGCCGGCGCAGCCCCGCAAGGACACGACGGTGCCGCGACTGAAGGACTACAGCGAGGACGAGGGCCTGCAGCTCTTCTTGAAGGCGCTCGCGACGCTCGTGCAGCGCTACGCCGTGCTGCACGAGCAGAACGCGAAGCACTCGCTCAAGGCGCACCCGACGCGCGATGAAGTCTTCTTCTACGCCGCTCCGATGCGCCACCTGCGCCGTCTCATGCAGCAGCACGCCGGGCACTGCATGGAGGCGGTGCGCAAGGCGGCCAAGGGCCTCGCGCCGGCGGAGCTGCTTGCCCTCACCCCGCTCTTCCAGGGCGACGCGGCGTCGCAGCTGTCGCTCACCAAGGACCAGGTCAGCTCTGCTGTCAAGGGGCAGCCGCGCGTGGCGCACCAGGTGCTCGGCGCCCGCCGCCCCGTCGCCGGCACGCTGCGGCTCGAGAACGCGGAGGTGGCGCTGCAGTTTGTGCTCTACACCATGGGGCTCACGACGACGCCCCGCGACGCGTTCCTCGACTACGTCGCCGTGCTCGCCGCGGCCCCCACGAGTGAGGTGGCTGCGTACATGGCCGCCAAGGGCAAGGACGCGATGACGCTGCTCATCACCCCCTTCACGGTGAACGCCGACGCGCTGCTGCCCGTCGTGGACCGCGTCGGCGCGATCTACGCGCGGCTCATGGCGCAGCTGCACGCCGCCGCGCCGGAGGCGATGCTGTCGGCGCTGCAGCAAACCATTGTCTACGCCGTCGGTACGCGCTGCCGGACGCCGCGGGAGAAGGAGGTGGCGATGCGGCTGCTATGCGATATGCTCGAGGCGCTGCCAGACGACGCGCGCGCAGTGTTGGAGGCGACGGCCGACGTCGTGAACACGCTGAGCCGCGAGGTGGCGATGCCGGCCGCGGAGTCGGCCGCGCAGGCGTTCCGACTGACGGCGGCGCTGCGTCTTGAGGCCGCCGTGGAGGACGGCCTTATGGCTGCTCTGAAGAACGGCCGCAAGGACGCGGCGATCCGGCGCGCGATGCTGGTGCATCTCGACGTGCAGCGCACCCCGCCGGCGGTGGTGGACGGGCTGGTGACGGAGCTCATGGCAGACTGCGTGGAGGCGGTTGTGGTGCGCCCGGACGCGTACCTGTGCCTGCCCTTCTGCCTCGCCCGCAACGACACGGCGACGGTGGCGAAGGTGTACCCGCTGCTGGGCGCCGCGGAGGTGCTGCGCCAGATCGACAGCGGCAACGCGTACGAGCAGGTCCGCGCGGCGGAGGTGGCGGTCGAGTTGGCCAAGGCCGGCTACGGCGTGCCGCTGGTGCAGCTTCTCACGAGCCAGCACGGCCTTGTGCGGCGTCCGCTGCTCGCGTACGTCAAGTCCGTTGCGGCCGACGCGGCGCGCGTGACGTCGCTCTGGAGCTGCCTGACGCAGCACGTCTTCGGCATCGAGGGCGCCGCAGTGTCAGCGGCTGGCACGGCCAGCCCGATGATCGTCGGCGACACCGCGGCGCCGGCGGTGGTGGCGGTCGGCACGGCGCTGCTGCAGCATACGGCGCGGCTGTCGCTCCCGGCGGCGCTGAGCGAGCTGCTGCTGTGCGCCGGGCACGACAACGTGCAGAGCGCGGACCCCTTCTTCTACAAGGCCTCCAGCTACCACCTCCGCATGTACCGCACAGCAAGCCTGGCCGTGCTGGAGCGGCCGCTGCGGCAGACACTGGCGTACGGCGAGGGGCAGGAGGGGCTGCTCTCGCTGCACGCCGCCCCGATCGCCCGGCTCCTGCTTGCGGCGATGAACCAGGAGGTGGAGCACCAGTCCATCGCGGCGTGCCGTGCCATCGTGCTGCTTCTCTCGCTGACGAGCGCCGCGGCCTCGCGCGAGGTGGTCGCGGCCCTCGCGGAGGCGCTGCAGGCATCCAAGGCGTGGCTGGTCGCGCTGTCGCCCGAGGACGTCGCCATCGCGGCCGAGGACATCGAGTTCATGGAGGCGTACGAGACCTTCACGCTGCGCGAGCAGCAGCTGCTGAAGGTGTACCCCGACCGTCCCCCGAAGGGCATGAACGAGGACGACTTCCTCGACATGAAGAAGAAGGATGCGGCGGCGCTGGCGAAGGGTCGCGAGGCGCTGCGCACGGCCATCGAGAAGCGCACGCGGGCGATTCTGCCGGCCGTGCACCAGCGCAAGGCCGTCTACCTCGCGCTGCGCCTCCTCGGCACGCACGGGCACTTCGATCTCGAGGTGCTGCCCACCTTCTACGCCCCACTGCAGGCCACCGTGACAGAGATGCAGGCGCAGGGCAGGGGCACCCACGTGCTCGCCGTGCTGGCGACGGACGCCCTCGCTGGGCTGCTGGTACACACCCCGTTCGGATTCATGGCTGAGAACATGGTTCGCACCGTGGCACGGCTCAGTCCGCTCAAGACGCTCGCGGTCGAGGACGTGAGTCAGGTTTCGGCCATGGCGCACGCGCTGCGGCAGTCGCTGACGCAGATGCTCCCGGCGCCGCTCTTCGTTGCCCTCGCCGCCTTCGCGCGCGTCGCCTTCAAGGCCGGCCGCGGCTCCAACGCAGTGTCTACGACGATCCCGGTGGCGACGCAGCACCAGGTGCTTGGCATGCTGATGCAGAACCTGGGCCAGGTGAACCTGCCCAACCCGACCGACGCCATGGCGCTGCTGACGAGCATCCTGCAGAGCTTCCCGTCTCTGTACAAGAGCCTGCAGCAGGGCTTCTACACGCTCATGTCGATGGTGCCCGGGGAGCGGCTCGAGGTGGTGGAGACTGGCCTGTTCAACACTGTCGACTCGGTGCGCGAGGTGACAGCGGCGGCGTACAGCCGCTTCGCCCACTTCGAGACGTGCCGGCGCGCGTCGGTGCTGGCGGCGACGCTGACCGCCGACCCTGCGGCGAACGTGGCGCGGCACATGCAGAAGGTGCTGGACGACGTCGTGGAGCGCTACAACTTTGCCCTGATGCCGTCCGACTGGGACGACCTCGTGTACTTCCTGCGCACGTACGGCGGCCGCAGCGAGGCGAACTCGATGCGGGTGACGGAGACGATGTGCCAGCTCTTCGCGCGCCGCCCGCTTACGGACGAGGGGGTGCAGCTCAAGTGGCTGGAGGAGGTCAAGGCCGTCGGCGGCGCGCCGTCCGTGACGGCCGTCGAGGGCCTCTCGTCAACCTACCTCGGTCGCGTGCCGGCTGTCGTGATGGACTACCTGTGCCAGCTGCTGGAGAGCCCGCAGACGGGCGAGGTGCTGCTGCGGCAGACACTCAAGGCGGGTCGCACGGTGCTCGAGGCGGCCGACCTCGCGCTGCTCAAGAGCATCTCGCCACAGCTGCAGGCGCGGCTGGCGAAGCCGCCCAAGGACGTGACGCAGGCACACAAGGAGCAGTACCTCGCCACCGCGACGGTGTGGCTCACCATCATGAGCTGCCGTCTGCAGGAGACGGCGCTGCTCGAGGCGATCATCGACCAGCAGAGCCGCACGCTGAACAACTCGCAGTCGGCGATGGTGCACCGCTGCGTGTGCGAGTCGATGGCGGACATCAGCCGCAACGAGCGCATCCGCAGCTCGCCGAAGCTGGACGAGTTTGTGGAGAAGTGTCTGAAGCAGGCGATCCACTCCGGCTCGTACATCAAGAAGAAGGCGCACGCGTGGGGTCTCGTGGGTGTTATCAAGGGCCTGGGCCTGACGGCGCTGTGTCGCTACGAGGTCATGACGATCCTGCGCAAGTCCGCGCAAGAGAAGCAGGTCGAGCGGTCTGGTGTGATGGTGCTGCTCGAGGTGCTGTGCAGCGAGATGTCACCCCTCTTCGAGCCGTACGCGCTGTCCATGGCGACGGAGCTGCTCGAGGGCGTGGCGGACGCCGACCAGAACATCTCCGAGTGCGCCGACGACGCGGCCAAGGAGCTCATGGCGAAGCTGTCCGGCGTGGGGCTGCGCCAGCTCATCCCACGGCTCGTGGAGGGCCTCGCGTCCGACTCGGCCAAGAAGCGCGTGCCCCCGCTGAACTTCATCGGCTACGTCGCCTTCTGCTCGCCGAAGCAGCTCGCGGCGGCGCTGCCCGAGATCATGAAGCACATCCGCGGCTGCCTCTTCGACGTCAACAACGCCGTCTCCGTAGCCGCCTCGAACGCGCTGCGACGCGTCGCGGGTGTTGTGTCGAACCCTGAGATCCAAGAGCACGTGGAGCTCATCCTGAACGCGATGCGGTCGCCGAGCACGGAGACGGAGACGGCACTTGACGCGCTGCTCTACACGCGCTTCGTGAACATGGTCGACCCCGCCTCGCTCGCGCTGATCATCCCCGTGCTCTCGCGTGGGCTGGGCGGGCAGGTGGCCCACACGCGGCCCAAGGCGGCGCAGATCGTTGCGGCAATGGTGAACCTCGTCAGCGACCCGCGCGCGCTGCTGCCCTACACGGAGGAGCTCGTGCGGCTGCTGGAGGAGTCCTCGCAGGACCCGTCGACCGAGGCGCGCACGACGGCGGCCAAGGCGGCTGCCGCCCTCGCCGCCGCGATTGGGGGCAACCTCATCGACGAGATCTGCCAGTGGTCCTTCGGCGTGCTGCAGCGCGTGCAGTCCGGCACCATCGAGAAGGCGGGTGCGGCGCAGGTGTTCGTCGAAGTCGTGAACTCGTGCGGCGCGGAGCTGCTCAAGCTGTACTTCCCGACGATCCAGACGGGCATGACGGACGAGCGGCCGCCGGTGCGGGAGGGGTTCCTGTACATCATGGTCTACGCCCCGTCCACGCTGCTGACAGAGACCTTCCAGGACTTCCTGCCGATTGCGCTGCCGTGGGTGCTGGAGGGGCTGTCGCACTTCTCCGACCGCGTGCGCGACGTCGCGCTGGCGGCCGGCGACAGCATCGTGTCTCTCTACGGCACGCGCAACCTCGAGCTTGTGCTCGGCCCGCTGCTGGACGGCGTGAGTAGCGAGGTGACGACGCTGCGGCAGAGCTCGCTGCAGCTGTCCGCGAAGCTGATGCTGCACCTCGTCGCGCACATCAAGAAGAAGATGCGCATCCAGATGGCCATGGCCGACGCCGACGAGGAGACGCGTGCCGAGCTGGCCGGCACGATGGAGGGCGCCGCGGCGGCGCTCGACGGCGAGGGCAGTGGGGCGGCAGCCGGCGGCGAGGACGGTGAAGCGGGCGCGATCCTCACGATGGAGGCGGCGCGCGATGTGGAGAAGCGCGGCGTGTCCATCCTGGGCTCGCTGGAAGAGATGCTCGGCACGGACAACCTCGTCCGCATGTTGTCGGCGCTGTTCTGCGGCCGGCACGAGCACAACGCGAATGTGCGCACGGACGCGAACATGGCGTGGCAGGCGTGCGTCGCCAGCATTCGCGCCGCCGTCAACAAGATCTTCGACGGCCTGGCACTGCTTCTCGTGCGCTTCGCCTCGTCCGACAACCCGGACTGTGTCGAGGTCGCGGAGAAGACGATCGAGTTCACGACGCGCATGAGCGAGACGATCGAGCGGTTCGTCGACTCCTTCTGCCACATGTACAAGACCGACAACCGCCGCGTGAAGCTCGGCTCGCTCGTGAGCCTCGGCACGGTCGTCCAGTTTGCCGACCCGCGCCGGCTGGTCAGCATGGGTGGTCAGATTGTCGGCTGCGTGCTGCCGGGCATGCAGGAGCACGACGCGGTGCAGGAGGCGGCGCGCGAGGTGTTTGCGCGGGTCTCGAAGCTGGTCGGCCCGCGGCTCATCGAGAGCGCCGTCGAGGCGCAGCTGACGACGAGCGTGCGCGGTGTGGTGGAGGTGGTCAAGGTCAAGCCCGGTGTGGCGCTGGCGCTCGTCTTCAAGCACCTCAACTCGCTGGAGACGCACACGAACCAGAACGTGGAGCTGCTCGACACGATTCTCGACGTCGAAGAGGCCGAGGAGGAGCTGCGGCGCTACCACGAGGACATGGTGCGGCTGATGCTTCAGTTCTGCGTGGAGGGGCTGGACGACGCGCAGGCGCTCATGACCAAGTACGTCGAGCAGGCGCCGCGCGAGTTCGAGGCGATGCCGGTCGAGGCCTTCGGCAGGGCCATGAACGTGCCGGCGAAGCGCCGCGGTGCCCTCATGGCAGCCGCCGCGTACGGCCTCGGCACTGATCTGGACAACGTGGATGGCATCACGTCCGTCTTCCGGGCCCTCATCGACGCTCTCGGCGACGACGAGGACGACACGCGCACGCTGGCCGTGGCGGCCGTACCGGAGCTGCTCAACTCGTTGGAGGAGCGCGTGCTGGACACGCTCGACGACGAGGAGCGCGAGGATGTCATGACAAGCAAGCGCGCCGCCGGCCGCTACCTCCTGCAGTTCCTGAATGCCTTCCAGATGACGCTGTCCGTGACGGCCCGCGCTTACATCAGCAGCAGCACGCCGGAGTTCGTCGTCCTCGGCGATGGCGAGCCGCGGCTCTTCGACACTCTCATGACCTTCTACAACCGCGGTCTCGACTACGGCACGCCGCAGCAGAAGGTGGAGGCGGTGGAGTGCATTCAGGACTTGATGCGCTTTGCGCCGCGCGCCATCAGCGCCACTGCAGCGAACACGGTGGCGGGCCGCTGTTCCAAGGTGCTCTTCACGCGCAACGAGGGCGCCGTCGTGCTGGCGCTGGTGCGTCTCTGCCTGCAGCTCATGAACTACCCGGCGAGCGGCAAGGAGAAAATGGTGGAGGGCACGATGGCGCTGGCCATGTTCAACGCGGCGCTGTGCGACTCTGGCGAGGCCCGCGTGCTGGCCCTGCACGTCGTCATGCAGCTGCTCGCCCGCTCCGAGAAGTACGCCGACCTCATTCTCGGCACGGTCGTGACGAAGAAGACGGCGGTGGACTCGACGCTGCTGCGCACGGTGATGTGCCGCTTCATCAGCGTGGTGCTGCGCTACGCGAAGTTCACGAAGAAGTTCCCGCACATCCCGAAGCTGCTCGACCTGGTGCGGCCCATGTGGGAGGCCCCCGAGTCGCCGGGGCTGGCCGCCGCCGCCGGTGTGGCGGTCGGTGCGCTCTGCATGTCCGAGAGCATCACCGAGGACGTCGTGGGCGACATCAAGGAGCGGGCGCTGTCCTGCACCATGACCAAGGGCACGCAGGTGCTGGCTGGCTACGCGCTGGTGTACTCGCTCATCACGTGTGCCCCGCAGCGGACCGACCAGGCCTTCCTGGCCGCGACCGCCGAGCACCTTCGCGCGGCCGCCGGCTTCGGCGCCGCGGACAAGCTCACCTCCATGTGGATGCTGCGTGCGGCGGCGGCGGTGGCCAGTACCGGCTGCGTGCCGGCGGCGACCTTCAAGGTAGAGGCCTACGTGCCGCTGCTGCGCCGCGTGAACCAGGCGGACGAGCAGCTCATGAGCACCGCGCTCTTCTTCCGCGAGCGCGTCGCCGCCGCGTACCCGGGTGCGGCCACGAGCGCGGCGCTGGAGGGGATGCCGGGAGAGTACAGCACGCAGTGGAACTCGACCGGCACCTTCGACGCCGACCTCGACGACGAGGTGGAGGCCGACGTGACGCTGTAGCGCCGTTGTGGCCGTGCGTGGAAGGGAAGGTGATGCCGTTCACCCAACTCGAGCTGCCTGCACCTCCTCCGCCCTCCCCCCCCCCTCCTCCTCTTGTGTCCTCGCTCTGTGATGTCTGTGTGGGTGCGTGTGTATGGGTGCGTGTGTATGTGTGTGTGTGTCGCGGTGTGCCGCAGATGGGCTTCACCTCGTTGGTGCTTCGTTTGTTCAGGTTTCTGTCGCTGTCGTTTTTTTTTTTTAAGCTCCTGGCGCTTGTCCCTTGTTTGCCACGGGTGTCGCACGACGGTGCGACGGTCGTTGTCGGTGTGTGTTGATGTGTGTGTGTGTTGTTGTCCGTCAGCGAGGGCGCGCACACGTGTTGCTGGTTAACCTCCCCCTCCCTCCCCTAATTCACTTTAACGAGGCGCCTCCTCTACCACTATCCCGTGTTGTGTATGTGTGTGTGTGTGTGTGCGTGTCTGCAGACGCACCTACACCCTCCCCCAAAGAAGACTATGATTCGTAAAGATCGGTGCAGCACCTCGTCGGAGGTGCAGGCCACCGTTCAGCGGTGAAAGCGGGGAGTGGCGGCACCGGCGCGGAGACGCAGAGCTGCGCCGTTCACCCTGCACACACTCACACACAGGTGTGAGTGGCGAGTGCCCATGGTGCCGCTGCGTCGGCGTCCCATCGCAGCCCTCCGTCGAAGCCCCACGAGTGCGTGGTGGAGGACGCGGACTTCCAAGGAGGGGCGAGGGGCATCGAGTGCACACCACCTGCGTGTGCCATCTCTCTCTCTCTCTCTGGTGCTGACCCTGATGGTCGAATCTGCGGAGTGGTGGTGTGTTTTGCCGTACACTAGGTCACCCTAATCCCTTCTCGTATCCCCGTCGTGCTCTTCCTTCCTCACGCACCGCGCAGTCACCCTTCGTCGTGCACGTACGCGCGCGCCGCTCGCCTCTTTGCTGGACGTCACGACGAGGAGAACCCCTACTCTCACACACGCGCCATCGCACAGACGCCTCCAGTCTTGCTTCCTCACCGCTTTGTGTGTGTGTGTGTTGGTGTAGCTGTCTTGTTTTCTTTTTGTTTATCTAGTTAGCTCGCGATGCAGACGGTGTTCCAGCTGGCCGCCGTGCACGGCATGCTGTACACGGGCGGCAACGTCGCCTTCGCCCCTGACGGCACGCAGCTCTACTCCCCCGTCAACAATTACCTCTCTGCGATTCGGCTGCAGCAGGCCGGCCACCTCTCCCTCACGTGCAGCAACAGCACGATCAGCTGCTTTGACCTGTCCCCCGATGGCGACCTCGCGATCGTGGTGGGTCAGCGCGGGCTAGGCTTCTTCTACTCCATCTCCGCCCGCGTCGTGCTCGACACCCTCTCCTTCCCACCCAACTGCGCCGTGTCGTGCGTCAAGTTCAGTCCCTGCGGCAAGTACATCGCCGTGGCGCTCGAGGCGACGTTGCAGGTGTACACGGCGCCGGCGAAGCGTGTCGTCAACTATCACGGCTGCCACCGCATCGAGCAGCACCACGCTGTCCTGACGCGGCCCATCACGAACGTGGACTGGACCGCGGACAGCGAGCACCTCCTCGTGTGCGGGCAGGATGCTCGCATGAAGATTGTGCCGCGGCAAGGCAAGCCGCACCACAAGGGTATGGCCCTGCAGCAGAACGCGCTGATTGGCCACCGCAGCGCCGTGCTCGGGGCGTGGTTCACGAACGAGTCGAACAGCGAGGTGGTGAGCGTCGCGGCAGACAACGTGGTCGTGACCTGGCAGCGCACCGGCATCACACGGCGCGAGGTGGTGCAGGCCATCGCCACGGCGCAGCTGCAGGCGCGGCTGGGCGAGCACGATGACAACGGGGACGACGAGCCGCACGACGACGAGGACGGCGAAACGGCGTCGCCGCGGAGCTTCCTGGAGCGCCAGCGACTGGAGCAGCTGCGCCTCGACGGCGTGCGTGTGTCGGCGGCGGACGACACGTACCTGCCCCCGGTGCTGCGGCACGCCTTCGAGATCAAGGACAAGTTCATGCTGTCGCACAAGGGCAGCGTGAGTGTGACGGCATTTCACAAGCCGCGCGGCCTGCTCGCGATCGGGTACAGCAGCGGCATCTTCGCCATCCACACACTGCCGGAGGCGAAGGGCGGGGAGCTGACTCTCGTGCACCTGCTTTCCATCTCCGCCCAGTCGCTGACGGCCGCGGCCTTCTCGCCGAGCGGGGACTGGGTCGCGTTCGGCAGCGCGCACCTGAAGCAGCTGCTCGTGTGGGACTGGAAGGCGGAGGCGTACGTCGTGAAGGAGCAGGCGCACTACTACGACATTGCCTGCGCCGCCATCACAGCGGACAGCACGAACATCATCTCCGGCGGCGACGAGGGCAAGGTGAAGGTGTGGAAGGTGGCGTCCGGTCAGTGCTTCGCGACCTTCTCGGAGCATACGGGACCCATCACCGGCATCAGCACCAGCGCGAGCACCAACGCCTTCTTCACGAGCAGCCTCGACGGCACGGCGCGCGGCTACGACCTCGTGCGCTACCGCCAGTTCCGTGTCTTCAGCCCACCAGAGCAGACGCAGCTGTCTTGCATCGCCGTCGACCCCTCCGGTGAGGTGCTGGCCGTCGGCAGCAGTCAGGTGAACAAGATCTTCCTCTTCGCCGTGCAGACGGGTCGCGTGATCGACATGCTGCAGGGGCACGAGGCCCCCATCGTGTGCGTCGCCTTCCACCCCTCCGGCACGACGCTCACGTCGGGCAGCATGGACCACAACCTCGTCTTCTGGGACCTCTTCAACCAGAACGACAGCGGGGAGCGGCTCAAGGGCGATGGCGAGGTGCTCGACGTGGGCACGGAGGTGCTGTGCGTCACGTACAGCAGCAGCGGGCGGCGCATGGCCGTGCTCACGGCAAAGCAAGATATCTCCGTCTACGAGACCACGCTCGCCACCGAGCCGCAGCTGCTCAAGACGTTCCAGACGAGCTTCGACGCGGCGGGTGGGTGGCGCAAGGAGGTTGGTCCGAAGAGCTCCAACTACAACGCGCACTTCACCCGCATCAGCTTCTCCCCGGAGGGCGAGAAGCTGATCGCCGGCGGCGACTCCAAGTGGCTCGTGCTGTACCACGCGACGCAGGGCTACGTGCTGAAAAAGTGGCCCATCACGCACAACCTCGATGTGCAGGGGGCCGAGGAGCAGTACCAGTGGCGCAACGCCAGCGAGGCCGGCTTCCTTGGCGACATCGACGTCGACGACGACGACATGCACCTGTCGCGGCGCAAGCTGCTCGAGATGCCGGGCAGCCGCCACCGCCACTTCGCGACCGGCAAGCGCAAGTCGGAGCTCACCGCGCGGGCCATGGACGTGGCCTTCGCCGCCACCGGGTCCGAGTTCATCGCGGCGACCACCGACGGCCTGCTGCTCTTCTCCACCCGCGTCGCACGCCCGCGCTTCCAGCCGCTGCAGCTGACGTCGCGCGTCACGACGGAGGGGGTGCGGGAGCAGCTCGCGACGGGACAGCCGGTGCTCGCCCTAATCGGCGCCCTCAACCTCGGCGACACCAGCCTCGGCGTCGAGTGTCTGCGCCGCATGCCACGCGACGCGATTCCCGTCGCTGTCACCGCCGTCCCGTCCTCGCACTTCCCGCAGCTGATGCAGTGGGTCAGCGACGAGGTCGAGCACTGCCGCGGCCTCGAGCATGCGCTGCTATGGGCGCAGTCGCTTCTGCTGCACTCCAACGACGCGTTTGGCGGCGTGGCCGCGCAGCCGATGCCGGACGCGCACGTGTTGCCAGCCCTGAAGACGCTGCAGCGTAGTCTGCACCAGCACCGCCTGCTCACCCAGCTCTCCCGCGAGAACTACTTCTCCGTCAAGTACCTGGCCGACGCGGCGCGCATGAGCACGTCGAAGCTGCAGCCTATCGCCGACGACGCTGACGACGACGGGCTCGCTCACTCGTGAGGAGAACGGGAGTTTTGAAATGGGAAGCGTTGGGCGGACTCAGAGTGCGCTTGTGTGTGTGTCTGTATGTGTCTGTGTGTGTGTCTGGTGTGTGTGTGTGTGTGTGTGTGTGTGTGTGTGTGTTTGACTCCCTCTGGTGCTTCTCCTCTGTAATTCCAGTAACTCGCATAACGCGCTTGTTGCGGCGGCTGTCCCTTTTTCTTCCTTTCTTCCTTCCTTGTGTTGGTGGCAAACCAGTCGAGCGCCTTCGACGTCGCTGCTGCTCTCCACCCCCTCTATCTCTCTGTCGAACCGCACGGCGCCCTTTGTGTTCTTTCCCCGGCGCCTACACCGCACGCTCACATACACGGCAACCGCAGCTAAACCGCGCGACGTCACACACTCGCAACGCTACGCAAGCATCGTCTGCGCATCCAGGCGATGGAAGGCATGTACACGCGTGCTGGCGCACTGTGGTCTCAACTGCCGTGGACGTTGCCGTCGGTGGTGAGACTTGAGACGACGGTGCTGCTGCTGCTGCCGCGGCTCACATGTCTCACGTGAAGAGTTCGCGCGCGAAGCGCCGCGGCGTGAGGTCGGAACCACGCGCGCACACAGACATTCCCCGTTGTGCCTTGGAACTCTCCACCACCGCCACACGATGCCCCGCCAGCTGACGCAGCTTCAAGGTCATGCAGCTCGCATCTTGACGGAGGCCGCATCGCCTCAACATTCGCTTCCCGCCCCAACTCACTCCAATCTCTCTTCCCCACCCTTCCCTCCACTCTACGCACGCATACCGCACCTCCCTCGCGTACGCGGCTCCCTTGCCCCTCTCGACGGCACGACGCACGCCAACAGTGCGTGCGCGAGAAGTCACCACAACCTCGTAGCGCATCAGCGGGCACCAGCCACCTTGTTGCTGCCGCTGCTGCATTCATCCAACACACTCCCATCCTGTCCGGGTTTTGCCCGTCTGTCCAGGAGGGAGAGAGAACATGTCGAACGCGTCGTTTGCCACAGGCACGTTGCCTGGTGTCGCGAGCGGCAGCACCAGTGCCAGCGGCATCAGCGGCGGTGGCATCGGCACGGCGAGCGGGGTCGGCCCTGCCCTGCTGCCTACCGTCACGGCGGAGCTGCGCAGCGAGTTTGTGCCGCTGCTCGCCACCCTGGCCGGCTGCAAGAGCGACCTCGCCTCCACGTACGTCATGGAGCTCTTCTTCACGCTGGTGCGCTTTGACGCCGTGCTCAAGGCGAAGGAGCGGCAGGTGTTTGTGACCACAGCCCAGCAGCTCATCACGCGGCAGCTGCAGCAGCTGCAGAAGGTTCACCACACGCGCACCCTGCTCGACGAGAACGAGCGCTTCGTCGGCGAGTTGGTCGAGCGGTGCGCGGCGCTGGAGTGCCTCTGCTTGGCGCCGGACTACGATGAGGACGGCGCCGCGGCGGATGGCGCGGAGGACGGAGGCGCCGATGATGATGACGACGCCAATGACGTCGGCGACGACGTGGACAACCAGACGAACGACTTCGGGGAGGGGAGCGGCCACACGACGCCGACGCTGCGGCTCGATGACACCGACGACGGCCACGGCGACGGTGGGGAGACGGTGCGCTCCGTGGCCACGACGCGGCCCGCCGCGACCAGCGTCACGCGCCACCACCATGCCGGCCCGGGTGGAAGTGGTGGAGGTGCGGCCGCGGGTGCCTCCTCAGCACCGACACTCGTGGGGAGCAGCCACACCTTCAGCGCGGCAGACCTTCGCCGCTTCTCCTTCGACGACAGCCTGGACGACATCGTGGGCCGCGCCGCCGCCCTCCAGCACCGGACACCGCACCCGCACCGAAGAACGGATGGCAGTCCCAACACCCCCGCCTCTGCCACAGACCTTGCCGTCGGTGCTGGCGACGGCGCAAGCGGCAGCGGCAGTGCCGGCACCAACGCCGACGAGTCCTCCCCGCTGTCCCATCGGCTGCGGCACCTGCAGCGGCCACCTCCGCTGCCCCTGAGCTGGGCGGCGGACGGCGCCAGCACCGCGACCGCACCCACAGCGGCTGGCGCCGCGCCCGCCGGGCAAGGGCACGAGAGTGCGCAGCGCTTCGGAGGAAGAGGCGGCGGCGGCGGCGGCAGCCTCAACACGACGCTCCGGCGCCGCATCGCGGGCCACGCAAACAGCACCAAGACCTCGCCCAGCAGCCGCGGTGCCGGCGCCGCCGCGTCCCTGCCCGGTGCGTTGCCTGCGACTGCCGGCGACGTGACGCCCGCCGTGTACAGCGGCGTGCAGCACGCCCTGCAGGAGCACTTCCGCAACAACGTGCGGCGCACCCTCACCGGCGGTGCGGCCCTCACCGTGCCAAACAACCTGAACGAGCTCGTTCTCCAGCAGCAGCCGCAGCAGCAACAGCAGGCGCTACCCGATGCGTCCCCGACCTCCTCACCCGGTCCAGCGCGCTGCAGTTTTCCCGCCGCCCTGAGCACCGCCGTGCTGCCGCCCGTCACGAATCTCAGCATCTTCTCGGTGGGCACCATGACGTCGCAGTCCGCGATGTACCCCAACGGCAGCTTCCAGTTTATTGGCATCGACGCGGGTGGGCCACTGGGGCTGACGCTCGGCACGGTGCACAGCAGCAGCGGCGGTGGCGGTGGTGGTGGCGGTGGTGGCGGCGGCGGCTTGTCGTCCGGCTGCTCGCCCACGACGCAGGACCCGGTGGACACGGCGCGGGTGTGGGACCGCGTGTTCTGGCGCTTCCTCGATGGCCGCAGTGCCACCGGCGACCTCGCCGTGCTGCTCGACCTGCTCAACACCGGCAACCGCGCCCACGCCCCCGCGCTGGCGTCGGGTACCCCTGGCAGGGGCGGGGGCGGAGGCGGAGGAAAGTCAACAGCCACCCACGCAGCTGGTCGCGGCGGGAACTCCGCTGGTGGCGGCGGTGGCGGCGGCGGCACCGCGAAGGGCCTTAACGCCACGTCCACGGCGCTCGCCGCGGGGAGTCTCTCCAGCGCCACCGTGACCGCCTCCCCGTCCGCGGTGGCGACGTCCAGCCCCGCGGCCGGTGGCACGGGCGGCGGCGCCAGCGGCAACGCGGCCGGGGCAGCGGCGGGACACGTGGCCTCCGCGGTGGGCGGCAGTGGGGACGCTGCAGGGGCGCCAGGCCCCCGCGGCCCATCGCCGTCGTCCACCCCACACTCCCCCGAGTTCGGTGCCACCACGTTGATGGAGGCGCTGCAGCGCAGCGGGTCGTACTCGCAGCTGCTGCCGCCCCTCTCCCCGCCGCCACTCGTGGTGAGCGGCGGGACGGCCGCCGCAATGCCGGCCACGGAAGCTGCACCGTCCGCGGCATGGCACGACACTTCTACTCATAGCAGCGGCGGCGTCAGCGTAGAGACGACGGCGGTGGCGGCAGCGGAGGACGACAGCGACGGCAGTGCGCAGCAGCAGCAGCATCAGGTGGCCAGGCCCGGCGAAGACACGCCCGGGCCGCTCCCACCGCTCTCCACAACCCGCACCGCTGCCCCAGTGGGCCACGCGAGCGCCGGTGCCAGCACGGGCAGCGGCTCGAACACGGTGTTGCTGAACCTCGAGGACTTTGCGCAGGAGGAGGAGACGCGGCTGCACCGCGACTTCTGGACGCACATCCCCGCCATCCTTGCGACCTTGACGGAGGGGCTCATGTTCGGCGACGGCGCGGCGACGGGCGGGGGTGCGGCGCCGTCTTCGAAGGGCCACCGTGGCGGCAGCCGTCACCTGTCGGCCGTAGATCTCACCGGTGGCGAGGTGGCGAGTGCGCAGGCTCGGGGCGGCGGGGAGGGGTCAGGGGGCAGTGGGCGCGATGCGTACGACGGGGTGGGCGACGACGGCGACGAGGCGGCGGCGCTCTCTGGCCGCGACGCGGGCGGCGGCGACGACGTGGGCGGTGCCGAGCCGCTGGGGGTGCTTCATCCGCCCTGTGCGGAGGCGCTGCAGCTGCTGCAGACCTTCTCCCCGCTGCTGCGCAATTACACCGCCGCGGTGCAGCGAGTCATCCGCCAGGCCCCCGAGTACGCTCGCATGACGCAGACCCAGCACGCCCGCGCCTTCGCCGTCGTCGCCGCCGCTGCGGCGGCCTCGGCGAACATGACGCAGTCGCAGTCCAACGCCACAACGCCACGCCCGAACGCGGACGGGACGCTGAACACGGCGGCACCGGCGACGGGCGGCGAGGCGTCGCCAGAGACGGAGCGTAGCGGGACTGTGACGCCGGCGCCTGCAGCCGCGGCGGGCAGCGGCTTCAGTCGGATCAGCGTCGGTGGCGGCGGCGGGCTCACGCGCGCCGCCACGCACCGCACCTCTGTGACCGACCTGCCAGAACTGAAGGACAGCTCCGTGATGCACGGCGCTGGCCGTGCGCAGGCGAGCAGCGCCAGCCCAGCACCGGCCGACACGACGGCGCTGGAGCACAGTCTCCTCAACACCGGCAGCCGCTCGCACGTGCGGCCCATCGACGTCGTTGCCTACGCGCTGGTGACGGCGATCTACGTGCAGTGTGCGACGGCGCTGGAGTCGCAGCAGCAGCAGCACCAGTACGCGGCGGCAGTGGCGGCGGCGGCGAGCGGCGCCGGGGGACGGGCGACGGCGGCGCCGGCGTCGACCACGGCTGGTGCGGGCGGCGTGAGCCCGTTCCAGGACGGCTGCATCCCTGATGGGGACGCCTCTTCTCGCGTCAACTGGACCTGGCCGGTCGCGACCCTCTCCGCAACCAGCCTCGCCGCGGACGTTGCTGCCCCCTCTGGCGCCGCGAACGCGGTTAGCAGCACGGCCGCCACCACGGCGAACACAGGCACCGGCGCGGCGCACCACAGCGCGAGCCTGTCTGCCCCTGGGGACGAGGAGCGGGCTGTTGAGATGAGCGTGGCCAACATGAGCCTCACGAATGCCGGCGTGGGCGGCGGGGCGGGGTGGTGGTGGAACGGCAGTCTCAGCGGCGGTGGTGGTGGTGGGGCCGGGCCGCACTCGTGCAACGCGAGCATCGGCCTCGTCGCCAACAACCTCTACTACCCCTACATGCAGCCCCTCGCGTCAGCGCTGCGCAGCGGTGGGCCCGGGAACGTGGGCAGCTACGTCAGCAACGGATCCTTCCAGCTGCTGCAACATCACCATCACCACCACCACCACCCCCAGGCTCAGTCGGTTCAACTAGCGTCCCCAACCCAGGGCGGCGCCTCTTCCTCTTCACCGACGCAGCGCCACGCCCACCACCCGCCTACACCGCGGCTGCAGCCGCAGCTGCACAACCTCTCCTTCGACACCGCCTACTCGCCCACCGACGCGGCGCTGTCGCTGCTGCGCACCGCGCAGGAGGAGATGGCCAACGGCGTCGCAGGGGACGTCGGGGCGGGCGATGCGTGCGGCTGCAGCAACGCAGACGGTGCCAGCACCACCGCTGCCGCCGCCGCAGGCTTTCCCAAGGCGTCGCTCTCGCAGTTGCCCGCGAAGCTGCCGCGCGGCAACCTGCACGCCATGCAGCTGCCCTCGCCGGACCTGGTGAATTGCGCCAACGACTTCTCGTGGGTGTCGCTGCCGAGTGTGATGAAGGCGGAGCTGCAGCACCTGCAGCAGCAGCTGCGTGACGCCTCGCGCTCCGTGCAGCGGATGGAGGGCCAGGTGCGCGGCGAGCTGGCGCTGCTGCTCTTCCGTGTGCTCTCGCTGGTGCTGGACTGGATGATGCCGGCCGTGTACGTGGCCGACCAGCGCGTGTGGCTGTTCTACCGGAAGTGGTGCTGCGACCTGTACCGTGTGCTGTGCACCGACGCGGCCCTGCTGGAGGAGTTTCACCGGCTGCTCAACCAAAGCGGCGTCGCCATCAGCGGCGCCGTCGCCGCGTCGACGCCGGGGCCGGCAAGCCCACGCATGCGCCGGGCTGCTTCGCTGCGCGAGGCGCACGGACTCAGTGAAAGGGCAAAGGCGAGCTCAGCGGCGAGCACGCCGACGTTGCGCCCCGCGCGCGAGCCCGCCGCAGTCGCGGCGATGGCGATGAGCGGGGTCGCCGATGCCATGGGCATGGCGCGGACCCCGCCGCAGCCGCGCCCACACCGGCCAGGCTCCCCCGCGGCTGCCCTCGCCTCCGTGCTGGACGTCCCCGAGGAGAGCGCGCGCGACCCGCGCGTCGACGCCGCCGGCGCAGCGCGGCGGGTGACGCTGCCCTCCTTCGACTCCTCCACCGCAGCCGCAGCGTCCGCGACGGCCGTGAGCGTGTGCACGGCGTCCCCGCTCGTGGACGTCGTGCCGCATGCCCTGGAGGACGCATTCAGCTTCATCCTGCCCGGCTCTAGCCTCGCCGTGTCGGTGTGGCACGAGCGGCCACCAATGCTGCCCGGGGTGCGCAGTCTGCTGGAGCAGGAGGAGGCCAACCGGCGCGGCGAGGCGTGGGTGGACACGGCGTCGCTGCGGGCGGCCAAGGCACTGCTGGGGGGCGAGGGCACGGTTGTGCCGCTGCCTCGCCCGGTGCTCATCACCCGCCTCGTCGCCGCGACCTTGCGCGGCATCGACGCCGACGTGGCCGAGTCGCTGCTGTGGGTGGTGGGCCAGGCCCGCGCCTTCGACGCAGACGTCAGCCACCGGCCAACCATCACCGACGCCGATGCGCGCAAGGTGAGCAACATGAGCACCAGCATGGGCAGCAGTGTCGTGGAGTCGGCGAGGGGACCAGGCCAGTCCCAACAGCACCAGCAGCCGGGTCGCGCTACCTCGGTTGCGTCGCACTCGCGAGGCCGGCATGCACGCCGGTACGGTGACCTAGAAGCAGTCACCGCAGTGTCTGGTGAGAATGGCGGCGATGCCTCTGACCAGGACGCCGGTGCCTGGTCGCCTCCGCGGCGGGCCAGTCACGCAGTGACCCGCACGATGTCCGGGCAGCCGCTGCACCACGTGCCGGCAGCAACGACGGCCGTACCGGCGCACCACCACCGACAGCACCGCAGCACCTCCGCGGACACGCACCCGCACCAGTATCATCAGCAAGTCGGCGGTGCCACGCACGTGCCGTCGTCCGCGAGAGTCGCGGGGGTGGGCGGTTACAGGGTGCACAGCGAGGGCGACAGCGAGGACGAGCACGATGACACCGGCTACGGGGATCACTGGTTTGGCGAGGCGGACCGGCGGCGTCGCAGCCACGCGGGCTCGATGGCGCCCGTGCAGAGTCCAGTGATGGCACGCAGCCCTGGCGCACTGCTCGCGGCGTCCATGAACGCGTCGTCGATGTTCTCGCGGACTGACACGCACGCGTCCTTCACCGAGGTCAACCCCGGCAGCACCTCCCCACAGCTGTCCCACGCCCCTCCTCTGTGGGAGGGGCCGACGCTGGTGCATCACCACCGCTTCCGCTACCCCGTCGTGCACGGCTACGCCGACGTGGCGAAGCTGTACCTTAGCACGCTGGAGGAGGCCGAGCTCGTCTTGTCCGCCCACGACCCGGTCTACGCGTCCCTCGTGCTGAGCGCGGCGGACCTGCACCTGCACGACCTGCATGACAGGACGACCGCCGCGTCGCTCGTGAACGCCTACTTGGCCGACGTCAGCGGGGAGCACATCCAGGCCCCAGTGTGGGAGGCGCTGCCGGCTGTGTCAGCCGCAGACGGGGCAGTCGCCGCCCCAGGCGGGGCGCCATCGCCGACGCTGTCAGCCACGGTCGCGCGGCCGGCGGCGCCGGGCAAGGGCTTCTCCGTCACCCGGGTGCGGCAGGGCAACACGCAGGGCCCCACGTCGACCACCGCAGGGGCCCCCACCGCCGCGCCAACGCCAGCGTCGCCGCCGCCGTCGTTGCAGCACCAGCAGCCGCACGTGCCCATGGTGATCGCCTCGTGGAACAACGAAGGCGAGAAGGACGAGTTCATCGCGACTCTGCAGCTGCTTCGCCAGATGCAACTCTTTCTGGCGGCGGCGGCGGCCGGCGCCAATGGTGGCGCGGCGACCTCCTCGGTCGGTACGTGATGACTGCCACTTGCTGGGTGGCGTCAGCAGAGGAGGAGGATGGCGGCGAGCTGTAAGCGGTGCATGCGCCAGTGCCACCTCCCCTCCCCCACCCCCCCCCCCTTGCTCGCCCTCATCCTTCGCCTCCTCCTCACTTTCTAGTCGCGATTGTGTGTGTGCGTGTGTGTATGTTGGACGGGCTCTGAATAGTTGTGTGTGTGTGCGGTTCTCATACTTTCGTAGCTCAGCAGACGCAGAAAAGGCTCCTCCAGCGCTCCCTTCCCCCGTTCCCCTTCCCGCCTTCACTCCTGCACGTCCCACGCGAGTGGTGAACCGGCGCGGCCTACAGCGTTTTGGCCGTGCTTCACCTCACGCACCGCTCCAGTCCGCAGTCCCCTCTCCCCTCCCCACGTGTGTGGCTCCGCTTTCCACCGCCCTCCCTTCGCCGCCCTGCCCTTCTTCTTGCGAACCGCATCCCACACCGAAACACGCCAACTACTCTGTATATTCCCCCCCCCCCTCTTCCACACCGCTCATGGAGCTCACACAGCGGCA